>WURT03334019.1:0-24225 GCA_009936505.3 Holothuria glaberrima | reverse complement strand
AGCAGGCCCTGGACTCCAACCACTTAATATTATGGTGGCCTGAGTAAAGGAATAGCCTTATACACTAAAATTATTGGAAATTTTTGCATTTGATGGCTGCACTATGATGGATCAAAATATACCTACCATGAGACTGAATTTTTCACTCAGAAATATGCTTTAACCTCAGAGCTTCCGGAGGCTTCGCCCCCTGGACCCACACAGGGGCTTTGCCCCTGGACTCAACCCGCCAACCTCGCGCGTCACGGCTGGTTTCGCGCGCAGGGGGGAAAATGGTCCCTTTCGTAACATGGCCCTTCACTAAAAATTCTTTAAAAAGCCCCTGTCTAGGTTAAGCTTCTAAACAAGATATACCTAGGCATGAAGCATGGATGTTAAGCATGCGGATGCGTTATAGTTAGAATATGAACCCTACTGACACTAGTGAAGGGCAAAAGTTATCAAGGTCACGGGAGTTGAAATAAAAAATTTTTAAAAACCGCTTGTAAGCACGATATCCCAAGATAGCAATGATGGACAATTTTCACACTTGGTATATAACTTTATCATATAAGGAGGAAGAACTATATTGATTGATATATATTGATTCAAGTAGAAGTCAGAGGTTTTTTGAGGTCATAAGAGGTCAAAAGCCGAAATCATGAAAAAGCATCATATTTCAAAACAGGAAAGATGAATACTTTTCATACTTGGTATATACATGTGTTACTTAAAGTGAGAGGGAATCCTATGAGTTTACTGGAGATCGAAGGTCATATGAGGTCATCAGAGGTGAAACTATGAGAACCTCGTAAACTAAACAGAGAGTGGGTGGTACCTGATTAGATATACTATATGTTTCATGAGTTCTTTGATTACGTAGTGGATGGTGCTCGGTTTCTCAGACAAAACGCCAGAGTTCGAGTCTCTTCTAAGACACCTTGTTTTCTCTTTTTAGCTCCAACCCGCAAATTGAGCAAGTCGAGCTTATGTTATACTGTAGAGGTCACATCATGGTGGGGCATTAAAGTTTGTTCGTGAGGTGGCGATGGGTGGTGTGGATCATGGTAAATTTGACCATTTTCTTGTCAATTTCCGGTATTTCATCCCGCGTTTTCGAAGCACGACATTCCTTGTAGAGATCTCACTTTTTCAACACTGTGTCTATTATACATACTTGCTTTATCTAAAAGGAGTGTGTTCATCTCTCGTATTGGAATGCTGAATGCTAGATAGCCCGCGAGACAGACAAATAAATTTGTCATACCTTATCGTCACTGTAAGACCTAGAGCTAATACTATGGGCTGTGTTGTCTTTCACAAGCAGAGAGAGCTGCTTCGCAGAGTGAATGTCAAAGGTCATTTTATTCATCTTGTTTTCTATAACTGCGAGAGCATTAGTCAGGTAACACGGACCGCGATGTAACGTGTTTGCTTTTAGACTTGTTTCTTATACCTCGAGGTACGTACTGTCTAAGTGAAAAGACAAAATGCAAATGATTTCTATTCTCGCAACGGGTGTTACCCTAATTAATGCTCTCGCACTGCTGGCTAGTCTATCCTTAAGTATGGTTGCTGGTCGGTCTTCAAGAGGAGTGGCCTAGCCTATCCCCATTATGAGGAAACTTTTTCGGTAAGTTTTCATGCTATTATTCATATGGAAGTTTCGTACGGCTTAAAAAACACATGTGGTGACGTGGAACATCGGTTAAGTGGTTTTCCCTCGAAAACCACTAGCCTCAGCCTAGTTTGGCGATATGAACGTTTGCACAACGTTCCAAACCATCTGCCAGAGAAAATAGTTCGAAGCAAATCATTAATCGACCGAACCCACACAGGTAGCTTGAAAAATTGTATACGCAATTAATATACTGTTGTTTACATCGTCGATTATAATATACACAACTTTGTGGACATCCAAAACTAGATTTTTCAGTCCCGAAATACATGCCTCAATCACAAGAATTTAATCTGCATTATTTATAGGCCAGGCCTGGACTAGCCAACTTTGATACTGTATGCAGTACCACGCAGATACAGAAGCATGATCGACCGTTGAAAGTACAGCAAAGATACCCTAACCCAGTTGGACAGGGATTAGAGAAACATTTGTGAGACACCTCCAAAAAATCTCAAATAATAATGTACAATATATCCAAAAACTCCCTTTGAAAAGTTTGTCTCTACGGGGCTTTTGGTGAGAGTGACTTCACACTTTACCATTGCCTTACAAGTTACATGTACTCCTCACCACGTAACAGTAGCATTTATGGCAATAAAACTTTTATTAATGTATGAGCATTGGACAACAAAAATGCCATACCGTCTATAGATGACCCCATTTATATACAATAATGTACTGGAGAATAACTGAAACCTTTATTTAGCATTTTCTAGGACCGTGTATGTAATGCAGGCAATATGCAAATTGGGTGGGGAAAGAGTGAGGGGAGGCAGAGGAAGAGGGGGACCCCTGGAGGAGTAGCTCATTACATCTTACTCCTTCCAGGCATGAACACATCTATAATTGAGAGTAGCTTTAGGTTCCTGTAGCAATAATTTGTTAACTTGACTGTCTTGAAGATGTGCTTGCCACCACTGAACATTAATATATATATGGCAATAAAACTTTTATTAATGTATGAGCATTGGACAAGAAAAAATGCCATACCATCTAATGATGACCCCATTTTTATGCTGGAGAACCTCAACCTTTTTAGCATTTTCTGTGGCCATGTATGTAATGCAGGCTATATTCAATGTGGGTGGGGAGGGATTGGGTAAGAAGAGGGGGAGGGAGAGGGACAGCCCATTATAACTTACTCCGCCCAGACATGGACACATGAGTGAGAGAAGTTTTAGGTTCCTACAGCAATACTGGGTTTACTTGGACTGTCTTGAAGATGTGCTCGCCACCACGTAACAGTAATATATACGACAATAAAACTTTTATTAATGTTTGAGCATTGGGCAAGAAAAATGTCATCCCAGCTGTAAATGACCACATTTTTGTGATGGAAAACTACTGAAACCTTTTTGGCATTGTCTGTGACCATGTATGTTATGCAGGCTAAATACAAAGTAGGTAGGGGAGGGAAAGGAGGGGAGGGGAAAGAAGAGGAGGGGTAGCCCATTACAGTACATCTAACTCCCCCAGGCATGAACACATCTATGATTGAGAGTAGGTTTAGGTTTCTGCAGCAATACTGGGTTAACTTGACTGTCTTGAAGATGTGCTCGCCACAACGTAACAGTAATATACATGCATGCATGGCAATAAAACTTTAATTACAGTAATGTATGAGCATTGGATAAGAAAAATTCCATACTGTCTATAAATGACCCCATTTATGTACAATAATGTGTCGAAGAACAACTGAACTTTTTTTAGCATTTTCTGTGACCGTGAATGTAATGCAGGCTAAATGCAAAATGGGTGGGGGAGGGGGGGGCTCGGGGGAGAGGGGGAGGAGGTAGCCCATTACATATTACTCCTCCTATGCAAGAAAACATCTATGATTGAGAGTAGTTTTAGGTTCCTGTAGCAATACTGGGTTAACTTGGTCTGTCTTGAAGATGCGCTCGCCACCACGTAACAGATAGGTAGCACAAATTCCAAACCATCTGCCAGAAAAAATAGTTCGAAGCAAATCTTTAATCGACCGAGCCCACACAGGTGGTCTCTTCAGAGGGTTGAGCAACAGCGGCGTTGCCGCTTTAGTTTATTTTTTGTTATCCAAATTTTGGTGGGGTTCAAAGATGATGCGAGGTAAGCAGCATATAAACTGTGAAAACATCAAAATTTGTTTGAAGTCAAGAAATACAACTTTGAGGGATGCATGTCAGAGGATTAAAGCACCCCTTTCGGTAATGGATCACAAAGCATTTGAGCTATCTGATTTGTTTAAAGCCTCCCTTAATCCTCCCTTAATCCTCCCTTTGTTTTCCGTTTTGCAGAAACGTGCACATACTACCTAAACCTTCAAACACAAATAATTTCATATTTATCACTTTGTTAATTCTACTTTGTAAACTTATACTACATCAACAACTAGCATGTTCGTGTACAGATAAGTCTTGCTCCACTGTTTTTACAGGTCTGGAGAGATCCCATACAACAGATGATGTTAAAACATTTTTTATCAAGTGAGTTTAGCAATGACTGGGTACTCAAAACTCTGCAGTCGACAACCTATAAGATTTTAAAAATCATACGATACCATTCTCTTCGCTGATGTAAAAGTGATATATTATATACAATTAAGAAGGGGGGGGGTGTCTTGGCTCCTCTATATGAATGTTGTTCAAAGTTTCAGGCTGGGTTTCGAGATTCACCCATGTAGTTGTGAGTACACTTCGTGGGAGAATGAAGCTATTCGAGATTGGAGGCTGGACCTTATTTCGGATCGTTGTCCTGGGGAGGGGTTCTATCGGAAGAGTGTCCCCCCTTGGAAAATGTTTTGATGTTTGAGGGTCCTTGGATGCAATTTGATGCATCATGTTGGACAAATTTTGAGGCAAATTGCTGCACATTTTTGACATTTCTTACAGAAGAAAAAAATAAGGGTTTTTTGTCCTCGGATCTGTGGGCGGAAGCATAGTTCAGCCCCACATTTTTGACTGGGTGAGGTGCTAAAGCCCCCCAGCTCCCCTGTTTCCTACGCTTATGGTACACTTTCTTGTCAAGATGGTGAACAACAATTCTGCTGTGGAAGTTGTGATAACCCAAATGCAGTGATCATTTATTCTACACAAAGCCATCTAGTACGCGTTACTTTTTATACTTACCATCTTAAGAAAGACGGTCTTTCTCACCGAATCTCGTCATTTGGTCTTTTAAAAATCATTTCTAATTTTCCTTGCAGTGTTCGCTACTTTCCTTTTGATTATCAAGAGTGTCCATTTGAATTTTTTGCTGGAAACCAACCTGCTGAACAAATCATTATCACCTCACAAAGTGCATTGTACACGAAAAGTATACAGACCTTAGAATGGAGCACAGTTGAGATGCGGCATCGTAACAGCGTCCGAGAGATTCCCTACTATGTTACCAACAGACCTGTGAGCAACTACACGTATACTACAATTTGTGTTTACTTTCGAAGATATCCACAATACTTTATATATACACTCATCGTGCCGTCAACATTACTATGCATTCTGTCAATGACCTCACTTCTTGCACCCCCTGACTGTGGTGAAAGGATATCGCTAAGTATTTCAATGGTCCTCGGTCTGACAGTGTTTCAACTACTCGTAGCTGATACCTTACCTGCTGCAAGCAAGGAAGGTTCACTTCTGAGTTCATACCTTAACGCAAATTTCATTCTTGCATGTCTGGTGGTACCGTTAACTGTGACAAACATCAGTACTGCGAATGGGGATACTCTGATTTTGAAATGGGTCATGAAAAGCCATTTTCTTAAAATTCTATGTCTGGGATATTTGCCTTGTTTCCTAAAGGTGCCATCTTTTCGTGAAAGAATTGAAAACGAGGCTGACAAATTTAAAGAAATAAACAATTTCTTGACCAAAAGCCAAGCTGATAACAGAAAATCAGGGACTGAGGGGACGAGACTACCAGCAACTGTTGAACCATTTGAGGATTTCGCTTTCAGAGAAACTATAAGCAGTCCTGAAAAGGTATATAAAGATATTCATTGCTGTACGCTTTGGGAGGGAGTACAGGGCAGCCCCCTACAATTTTCAAAACAAAATTTATCACATCAATCTATGTAAATTTCCGATAATTTAATGTGAAGTATGTGTACATCCATAATTTTAATTCAAATTATTTGGAAAAAATCCCAGAACTTTCGGGCCTTGTCCTCACGTAACCTCCAGTACGGCCCGTTTGGGAGAGGCGTACCGCTCTAGAGAACCTTTCTTCTCTGTTTCGGTATTTTAAACTGTATTCGCCCCATTCATCAAAAACTTGGCTTCACGTCTGTTATTGGAAACTTTTTATGATATATGCGTACTTAATGTGGCAAAAGATGACGGCGCTCTACTTGAATGTTGTCTCATCCCATCTACCCCCTCCTAGCCATTTTGTTTCGATTTTTCTAGCCTACCAGAACTATTTTACAAACGTAAAACAAGAAGTATGACTTAAAACTTTACAATGTGCTTCAACTCATCTCTGTTTCCTTTAGAACAACTGAAATAGAAAAGTAAAGGTTTCCTGATGATTAATTTGTAGTTAGAAGTATGTATATTATTAAATGGCAAGCTATACTTTTCCATGACACTCTTTATTTTCTTCTCCCTAGAGTAAGATTGGAGCACGCACGCTATCTAACGTAATGGACCGACTATGTCTTATGACGTTCCTGACGGTGTTTGCGATCATTTCAATGGTTACCATATATAAATTTGCAATGAACCCAGGCATCATTGCATTTTCATGTGTTTGAGGCTATAGAACCAAGTAAACGTCAAGTTCCAATTTCAAAATGGATATCTAAATTCCATGTCTATTCATCATTTTGTTGAAATATGTCTGTTTCCTTTGGTATTTATGTCGAGGATACCCGAGACGGTGCCACTTTTGCCAATAACCCCCGACTACTTGTCGCACGTGCGGCAAGCAGTCGGTCCGTGCATCCTGACAACTTGCCGCACAAGTTGCCTTGTCTGAGTCTGCCTTGTCTGAGAGAATGCCATTTTTGCCAATTATCCCCAACTACTTGCTGCACGTGCGACAAAGAGTCCATCTGTTTTCTAACATGTGAGAATGTAGTATGTGTGTGTAATTTTTTCAAAGGTTTGGCAAGAGTTGCGCAAAAAGGGCTGTCCAGATAGAGGAAGAAAATCAATTTTGAAAAAGGAACTTGTTGGAAGCTGCAAGGGATGAAAATCCTACACTTGGTCTTCTCCTTTTGAGACTGTGTTTTTGTTGAAATAAAGCTCTCCAATGCCTGGCTCTTGACATTGTTATTAGACTTACAGGGATTACGGAGTAAAGGCAATGGATCTTGTCGTTTGATAGATCGCAAAGGCGAGCTGTCTCTTACAGCTCCCTGATCAGAAAGATTTCTTGGTTGATTTTAACCAATGATACAACGGTACCAGTCATCAATAAAAACAAAAATTATGTTACATTTCGCCCTCAGATGCCAATTTTAAAAACATTCCGTGTATATCCCGTTAGTTTCTTAACATGGATGAATGGTTTTTTTCTTCCACTCATAATTAGAGGATGTTTATACCTTATTAACGAACGTTAGGCTCCTACTGCTTAAGCCATTGACGAGTTTGTTGCTAAAGGACAACACTGGAACTATATTAGATTGTTGTCATGTATTAGTAAAAAGTAGAATAAGAGGAAGGCTTTAACTTTTGCGGGCTATGCAGCTCGTTTCAAAGCAGTGATTTGACAATGGTCGTTGTCCAAGATTAGTTGGTTTTAAATGGAAGTAATCATCATTACAGCGAAAAAATCAACAGTTGCTCATTTTTAGAACAAAACTCCTGTCAATCATTAGAGGAAATGTCCATTAGCCAGGATTGAGCTAAACTGTAACCACAACTAATGCTCTTAGCAAATAAACTGTGCAGCTCAACTTCCTGACAGGCATGAATCTCATCTTGACTCCCTAGAACTTACACTACGACGGTGGCACAGAACGTTAGGTACACTATAGGTATGGGGTTCAGTGGCCCTTAACATCGTCAAACCTCGCTGAACTCCATAAAGCTGGTGTGCCGAACGCTCTGTGCTATTGTTATCCTCCTTGTATTGTTGAAAGTTACTCATGCATAACACTAAAAAGCTGTGCTCAGCCTGAATGACAGAACCCACAACAGTAAAGGAGGAAACCACTAAGCAAACAAATCAATAAGGTGGCCTAATCTACTTCCCCGTGTTGTCAGTGGTAGATATGGTTAGAGTGGGTAATGGGAAATACCTGTCATGATCTAATTTTTTCACCTGAAAAAAGATTACATAACTGTTGAGTACCACTTTGGGTGATGAATTTATCTCTCGCAACACTCTTGCAGAACTTGTCAAAACTGGATTGCTGGTTGGAACATTTAATATGAATCTGTGCTTTGTCGTTTCATCGTTGAGAACAATTAAATTCTCTAAAGTGGGCTTCTTTGACTTATAGTTGAATGTAGAGTTTGCAATTTACAACTAATTTTTCATTCATTTTTTCAACTAATCAATCAACGAGGTGGGCAAAATTCAAAAGATTACTTTAAGTAGTTACATATATATTTCCCTTCTCCCCCGGCCTTTTCTGGGATAAATTTTTTTTATTGCTTTCTTCTGTTAAATGTCAAGTAGTTTAATAATAAATAACAAACCTTTTACAAAGTAAAGCCATCATCTAGGACGGTGGTTTGAAACTGTCAGTTCCAGCCAAGAAAAAGGTCCTACATTTATGTTCTTAATTACTATCACAGTTTTATAAACTGCACTTAAAATCAGCGAACATGAAGATAGAGTAAAGTGTTTTAAAACAAACATAATTAAAAGCATACTTTTCTTGTGTTATCTGTGATGCTTTTGTTTACATGCAATATTTTAGTAATGGGATGGCCTTTCTTCGAAGTGTGATATTTGTTATCCATACTTTAATATACTTTCTTGTTGATGGGATATAAATTTTATTGGTTGCTTTGCTTGTATAGAATCAGTGTGTTGTTTACAAAAAGTCGTCAAAGATTGGCTAGGACAATTATCAATATGCCAAATAGAGTTTCATTTTTCCTTTTTGATGTATGTTTCATTTGAAAACTTCGACCATTATGTACTCAATAATTTTGACTCCACCTTCCTAGATAATTCGTTTCGTGGTGGGTTACCTGAAGAAATCATTGGTTTTCCAGTTCAAAGTGTTACTGAACTTGATAGTAACATGAAAAAATATGTCTTACTGAACATACTTATGGAATAAATGCGAAAACAGAATAATGGCAATTAAAACTACTTGTATGGTAATGGTGTTTTACTTAATACTTGACATAAAATAAATTCAGACGTGTAGACAAGGGGAGGGGCTGTCACGGCTGTCCCCTGTTCTCTTGATCACAGCTTTTCTTTTTTCATGACTTCTTTGTGAAGTTGGACAACTTTTGTATGTTAAATGAGGTGAAAGTCCAAGGAAAAGTTCACAGTCCAAGGAAATCGTGAGCATCATCAATCTGTTCTTACACCGCCATGCCTTCTGCCTCATCAATCTCCGCCGGCAATAAGTCAGTCGGAAAAAGGCTATAAGTAACAAGTATCATTTTGTGCCTTTTTTGATGTGTTATGTACTCATCCCAAGCTTTTTAGAAAAGGTAAAGTGCATCATTTTCGTTTCATTTCGTTTCGTTTATTTGTTTTTCTACATCATCGAAATGTACGGATACACAAAATAATGAATACATATGTAACACTGAAGTAGATAGAAGTAAAACTAAAAACACTGAGGGGCTTGTCGAGAGTTTTACTCCCCATTACAACATAAACATGTTACCTTGAGTAGCTCAGTTACAAACACAAATAAGCATAAAGAAAAAAGAATTTCAGAGAAAAAAGGACGGAAAGTCCAATCAACTAAGTGGAAAAGTAATGACTAAGATTACAGAACCAGAACTAAACCTCACAAACCCCACCCTTACCAACCCGTTCCCCCTCCCACCCATGAAAGCCAAGGCTTCCTACAAACAAAATGCGTAGTGACAAAAACATGTAACTGAATGCACTTGAACAGTGTGATGAGTGAACCAAGAAGTTATATCCTTACAATAAACCTTGCATATAAAATGGTGATGTAGAGTACTGAAGTATTAGTACAAAGCTATGTAGTTCTGGGTGAAACCTCTCCGAAAAGAATAGATGCTGGTCCTGTTAATTAATGAGTCGGGAAATGAGTTCCTTAGTTTTATAGCTTTGTAGTTTAAGGTCAACTGTGAGGATGAGGTACGGTAACAATAGTGTGCGGGAGATGAAACTGACGAGTAAAATAGTTGTGGACTAAAAAAATTTTGTTGAAGAATTCCTAAAAAGATTTCGGTAATAAGCTGTGCATGAAACGAAAGGTGAATGAAGCAATGTTAAAGTTGATCATATCGAACAGTTTCAAGAGATTAAGGCGCTTACACAAGTCGATGGTGTGGTCACGGGGTCCGGATAAAGAAATATAGCAAAAAAAAAACTCTCTTTTGCAAATAGAAAACTAAGTTGTGAAGGAAGGAGGTTTTTGTACATGACCAAACTGTAGACCAATGTATTAGATGAGGATACATAAGATCAAGGTAAATTGTACTGGAATACCCTTTGGCATCAAATGTCTTGTTCTCCTGCCAGGTAAGCATGCAGTCAATAATGACACCAAGAAGTTTTACACATTTGGATTGATCAAGCTTTTGCCCATTAATGGAGATATTGAATACATAATGATAACTACTATTAAATACCATAAATTTTGTCTTACTGATAATATCCTACCTTACCTATCCTCTTCGTGTTGACTGGCACATAAGGCCTCCACGCTCTTTTTCCAGATAACCCTATCCCTAGCCTGAACTCTAGCTTCATCCACCCAATTTCGTTACTGATATTAAGAGACAGCTAATTTGCCATGAACCAATCAGAGAAGAGGCTTAGTTCATTAACAAAACTGCTTTCAAGAGATAGCTTTTAAACCAGTTGACAAATACCTATATCACCATAGCGCTCAAGTTTCTGTAAGGGAATACCGAGGTCTATTGTGTCAAATGCCTTTGAAAGATCAGGAAACACTCCAATACATGTATTATTATTGTCAATAGACCTGCGTAATTTGTCAACAGCTTCAATAAGAGCAATTTCAGTTGAGTGACCTGGACGAAACTCGTATTGGCTGTTGGTGAGAACATTGTGTTTTGTAAGAAAAGTTTTTTTACTCTGTTGAACATCAGTCTTTCCAAAATTTTTGGGAAGTATGATAAAACTGATACTGAAAAATCAGGAAACACTCCAATACATGTATTATTATTGTCAATAGAACTGCGTAATTTGTCAACAGCTTTAATAAGAGCAGTTTGAGTTGAGTGACCTGAACGAAACTGGTATTGGCTGTTGGTGAGAACATTGTGTTTTGTAAGAAAAGTTTTTTTACTCTGTTGAACATCAGTCTTTCCAAAATTTTTGGGAAGTATGATAAAACTGATACTGGACGGTAATTGACAAATTGATTTTGATCACCTTTTTCGTAAATGGGAACAACTTTAGCAATTTTCAAGTTTTCTGGAAAGATTCCCACCACATTGGAAGACAGGTTAAAAATATGTGTCAATGGTTCGGAAATGTACGGTATAACTTTAATAACTACCTGAAGCCGAAAACCATCCTAATTTCTTGAAGCAACGGCCCTATAAGACGACGTAAAATATATTTTGCATCACATATTACTTTTTGCTTCGTAACATCCAGTTAAGTTTGTTCAGAAGCTTTCTCTTGTCTTAAACGTTTGAAATGCATCACGTGATTAGTAGCAAAAATAAACACCTAAAAGTTTTGTTTGTAGGCCACTTATCGGTTACTTGGGAGTCATATGCTCCTAAGAGGATCGATGTGGTATGATTGAAGTCTCTATACTCACTCCTTGATCAGTTACAAGCTTCTTCAACCAAACTTTTCTCACTAGAACTTTTGAATTAAATGACGGAATACCTTTTTGTAGAAAAGTCACGTCAGAGCTGTCGAGTTCGTTTTTTAGACAGGTTTTATTAAATTCAACGACGGGGGTTTAGTGAACAAGTTTCGATTGCGCAAACATTCACTCTCTAACATAATGGTTCATGTATCTCTACGCTAGGATCAATGGATCTATCTCTACGTTTAAAGAAAAAAAAAGAGAAAGATAACAAATGGCACTTTGAAAGTATTTGCCATTTAGAACTTGTTAGGAAATGGTGAGTACCAAGCTGTGAGGTAATTGACCATTTACGTAATGTACGTTAAATGGAGATTGTGGTAATGAACAAGCATAATTAACGTTGTGAAACTAAATCAATATGAAGAACAATAAGATGTGATTTGACAGCAGAGACTTTAAACTTTAAGACTTCGTACATAAAGAGAGAGAGAGAGAGAGCAGTAAGATGGGGTGTGTAGGAAAGGTGACTATCTTGATTTCCTTTGTATCAGGAAAGTTTGACTTTCCTTTATTTACGTAACAGGTTACTTTCTTTTTATAATTTATGTACTTTGATAAGAAATTGAATTGAGTAACAAACAGCATTTTGGGTGAAAATTAACGTGCACCCTCATTTTAAGTGATACAGACGTATGTATGAAGCTACCTGACTCGCAAAATATTATAAAGAATCCATATTTTTTTTTAATCAAACACGTATGACAAGTCGACCATAGATATGCTCATGCAATCAGATGGTAAAACTGGTTAAATCGTTTAAAACGCATAGAGTTTCGAAAAAGTAAACTTTTCCTGATCACCTGTAAATCATATATTTATATATAGTCAAGAAAAAGTAGACAAATGATACTTATGCTATGTTTTAAATTATTATTGCCAACGTTTCGGGTATTCAACCCTTTTACAAAGGCCACTAATATGAAACTACAACGATACCAGCTTTGTAAACAAGTTCATACAAAGCAGATTTCATAAACAGACGCAGACGCACACGTCCAGAATCGTCATAATGCTACGAGTCTACAGAAATGCCGCGCACATGCAAAATCAATACAGTGCGTACAATTCCCTGAGTTATTATATGATGAATATTACGTCACAAGAGTAAAAGACGCACACGCAGGGAATCGTCATAATATTACGAGCATATAGAAATGACACGCACACGTAAGTTCAATACAGTGTGTATAATGTCATGAGTGATTAAACGATGATAATTACGTAACAATGCGTCAAACTGATTCCCACAGTTATTTGCGCTACTCATCCAGTCACCCTTCCACTTGTATTAATGCTATACCCTCTTCTCAACTTTTGAGAGCCAGAAGAATTTGGTCTAATAACAACGATTTCGATCATTTTTCATCTGAATTTTGCAGATTTTTCAAGGATCGTGGTTATCCCTCTTGTACTTTCCATATATATATATATATATATATATATAAAAATATATATCTGGATTCTATCTTTGGTGGAAATTACATACTAAAAATGTACATTAGGTCGTCAGTTATAATAGGTCCTCATTTTTGTGTTAACCTTATGTTTGATGCATTATTTTAACCCCTTCTGTAGACATTCTAAATACAATAAGTTCATATATAATACCTTCATGGTACCCTCTTTATTGTATATTTATATGGGCGCCATATACAAAACGTATGTTGTATATGTTTGCACGTAAAAGTGGGGTATTATATCAGCGTATTTTAAAAATATCCATTAAGAAGACAAATAACTTTGGGAAAATACCTTTTTATATTTTGTTTGTGCATACGTCAAACATATTAAAGACACCATATATATTGTTGGGGGCGCTGTTTAGTTGATGGTGATATTTTTATTTGAATTTTCCAGTGTCTACCTGTGCACTTATATTTTAAATATGTGTTTGTCAACCTAAAGTCGCACTTCAGCGAATGTCGACCTTAAGTGGAATCCAGAGTTACATACATACACACACACACACACATATATATATATATATATAGAGAGAGAGAGAGAGAGAGAGAGAGAGGGGGGAGACACGATAATTTTGTAGTGTGGACCCAGTGTGAAGGGGCCCTTCAAGAGTATACTGATTTTATCAACTCCATTTATCCCACTATTAAATTTTTCTTATGGTATTCAAAAAAAAACAACTTGAATTTCTTGACGTGAATGTTCAATTGAACAAGGGTCTCATTTCTACAGACGTATACTCTAAGGCCATCTCTATCTTTTAACAACCAGTGCCCACCCCAAATCTTATATAAAAGGTATACCATTCAGCATTGCTCTAAGACTTAAGCGTATTTGTTCTGATGATCAGAGTTTGCAGAAGTTTTCCGAGTACAAAGATTACCTTACTGAGATAGGGTACACCTCTGATTTCATTCAGGAGCAATTTGAAAAGGCCAATAAATTTTCCAGGCATGAACTTCTTACATCCAGTTAAAAGAAAGCAAGGCCGCGTAAATTCCCTCCAGTTGTGGATTATAATCCAATCCTGCCAAAAATTGGAGAGATTATTAGAAAATACACACTTTTACTGCATAGCTCTTCGAAACTGAAAAGACTTTTACCAGAAAGTTCCATCTTTCCAACAAACAGTAGATGCAAATCACTCTAAGACTTACTTTAAGAAACCTAAAAAGGTAGAGGTTGACAAGGATAGAGGGTGTTTTAAGTCTAACACAGTGCGCTGCGATTTATGTCATAATTATCTAAAAGAAGGTTCTCATTTTATAAGTGCTTTTACGGGTAAAAGCTATCTTATTAATGTAAAGGTTTAATGTACGAGTGCTAATGTTGTTTATTTGGCAACCTGTTTTAAATGCAATGTGCAGTACGTATAAAGGTTCTTCGTCAAATCAATTCAAAGTAAGATTAAGGAACCATAAGTCCGACATGATGCATGGGAAAAGTAGATGTGACCTAGCTATTCATTTTGAAACTACAAATCATAATCTTCAGGACATTCAGTTTATGGTCATTGTACAAATTACAAATAATAGTCAAATAAAGTATTTTAACCAAAAGGGAAGGATATTGGCTAGCTCAACTGCAATCTACTCACCCGCTTGGACTTAACAAAAGAAAGGAGTTTAACTCTTATAGAAGAATTAGTTTTTTACCTTCTTAGAATTTTTAATTTTGTTACTTTTTTATTATTTTAGTTTGATGGGATCTTGTTTAATTTTCGCTACGCAGGCTCTTCGGACTGTGGAGTTTAAGCTACTTTTAGGATTTCACATTTTAAGGTATTTTAACCATTGAACTTGTAGCGTTCCCCCGAGGTGAACCCGAAGGCAATTAAATTGAAGGGGATTTTACGTTACCCTTTTATTTAGTTAGCGAATGGACAGAAGCCTTTTTAAGACGGTACGCATCAGTCGATTTTAATGCTTTAAGATGTTTTGATAGAACTTGTTTACAAGCTTTTAACACACATACGTATGGACTTGAATGCTTGCTCCTTCATACACGCTGGAGAAGTCTAAAAGACGAAAGCTACGTGTTGAGATGCTTTTAACAACTTTTACACGAGCAGTTACCTCCTTTTTAGTGTTTTACTCATTAATTTATATATATATATATAGATATATCTATATATATATATATATATCTATATATATATATGCAAGAAAAGCATAAAAGGAACAATGCCTCTGTCACCGACCAAAGTAAATAGAAAAGACGACACATTTAGTTTACCAATCTTTTTTAGTAGGGGAAAAACAGATCACAAACATTTACAAAACACCATAAACTAAACGTTGATTTTATACCGGCATATATTCAATATGTTTGAATATATACCGGGATAAGTTATATTTAATACCGGTATAAATTCCACCCTATACCAGGATAAATTCGATTTTATACCTGTATATTTTTCTGCATTCTGATTGGTAAGAATACATACCAGTTTAAAAATGGAGTTAATACTGGTATATACTCGAATTAATACGGGGATAAATAATGGTGTATTTGTCCAACACGGCTGGATAGACGTAAACTGGGCGGTTGCCCGACTGCAATAATTTGGGGTTCCTTAAAACAATCACTAGACTGAAATTGCGCAACAATTTCTTAATTCTTTTAAGTAGGTTATAGGTGACCACAATGGGGATTCTTTTGTTTTAAAGTCTAGTACGGTATAAGAGGAGTTTTTCTGCTCATTTGCCGTACCTTTTAGAAGTATGTGTCCACAACTTTAAACAGATTACCCCTGTGTAGGCCTAGAAGGTATCCGACAAATTCGATCATGTGTCATTTTCATTTGTTCCCTTAAGCTGACCAGCTGCAAATACAGAGTAACAGGACAAGCGTAAAAGCTATAGTTATGAGAAAATTCGTGCATGAGTGATTTATTTCATGAGGGACAGAATTATCATCGCTTTTGAAAAGCAATGTCCTAATTAGGCTGTTCACGGTTATGTAACTGGTTGGCTTCGGTTGGCACAGAGCATGCGCAGAACAAATGCGTGTATGTTAGGTGTTGGGCATGTTAACTGTTGCGCGACTGAATACAGAAAGTAGACAAACTGGAATCTACCTTTCATTGTGACGACAGTGTAAGCGCGCGTCACCAACTCTTCTGAGGACCTGTCGGGACGTCATTTGTTTGCAAACATGAGAGAGTCTATAAGTGGTTCACCACTCCGTTTTTAGAAAAGTACAAAGTTGCTGAGTTGTCTTCGTCTTGCCAGACTATGTTGTTCTTACCCTAGCAATCCTTACCATGTATGTTGCATGAGTATTCTCCAATTCGGGAGAGTTTTAGTTTATCCCAAACGGGAAGATCTCCCTGATTGTTAGCTGTGACTTTTATGTTGGGGTTTACTATGTTTTTGCTCTTTGCATATTTGGCATTATTACCAAGTTATTTCCAAGGATTTGCCAGAGACACCCTAGGTTTTTGTATTAAAATTTTGCTAATAGGTTTTACAATTCCATTTCGTTTAATAGTCATTGCGGCTGATTTTTCTCGCAATGCCGAAGGAAGAGTTCGTGATTATCTATTAAGTAGAGACCACTACTCCCCACGGGATCGCCCAGTTTTGGATTCCAGGGATAGTGTGCACATTTCTATTCGACTGAGACCTTACGCACTGCCTGACCTCGTGAATAAAGTTCATTCTTTTTTCTTGCTTTAGCTGGCTTAACAAAATTGAAATTGTGCCCTTATTTTCCTTCAAATCTTTTAAACTGACAAGAATTCCATACACGCTTCCTCATAAGGGAATAAATGTAGCAACTGCAAATTAAAAGTGTCTAATTTACACCTTACTCCCAGGCTGCTCAGATGTTGAAAATTGAAACTTTTTCCTTCCAACATTTTTTAATAAAATATCGCAACAGTTGAAGACAATGTCTGGTGGCATTTTGTGCTGGCCTTATATGAAAGGAAAAAAACTCATTACATGTCACCCAAACCACATACCAAAATTGCGTTTCGATTCAAGTTATCCCTTCCAAATGATTGGTTACCTGAAATACGAAATACCTCAGGTTTCCTCAAGGTCACAGAACGTGATCCCAAGTGGGCAAATTTGTTATTCTTTATGATTGGTTATCTTGTTTGTTCTTGAAATTTGATACCTTTGGAATGTTTAGATGTTTTACGGTGCAGCAAATAAAGTTATGTGATAGTGATATCAACGTTATAAAGGAATACAAAAGCTACATCTAATCAATTTGCTCAGATGACATCACAAATTTCCCATCATGCACTACGGCAGCTGAAAATGTTGCAATCCTTCAAAACCTCGTATCTTCCAAATGCACGATGCTATTGAGATGGAATTTTCACTGCCTAACACAGAAGATTTTGTTTTGCTTCTCATATTGGAAACATCAAATTTGATCACCAGAACTTGCTTTTAACTTCAACTTTCTTGTACTTTTAGGAAGAAATGTCGTGGTTTCTCTATAAGTATGCATCCAGTTTGCCTTGGTTGAATAGATGAAATGTATTGTCGTAATAAACCGTCCGGTGACATCTCACACTGCTTGCAGGTACTTAAAAATTACTCTCTTTTAATCACAGAATGAACGTGACGAGTTAATCACCACTGCATCTTGGCTAACTATGGTAAGTATTTAAAAAGGTATTGAGCATGAACTTACATACGCAACCCTGGATGGATCACTTATAGATAAAATAAATATTGGAATTCAAAATATCACCAACCGTGAATTTCTCAAATCCTTTCTAAAGTTTTGTGTAAACTTTTAAAGATATATCACAGACTGAACGATGGAGTCTTTGTTTTCTTTCTGGAATTGTGTAGTGACATTTATCATATTGCGCTTGCCGCCTCCAGTTGTTCTTAAGAACTTCACAAATTCACCCTGCCTACCGAAATTAAATATATTAAACATAACAGGAATATTTTCTCATGGTTAATAGAAATGATGTAATCAGCAGTTGATGCACAGTTTTTGACATTTTACCCTTCCAGTTTAAGTAACAGTTCTTTCGAATATCTTCCCTGTAGGGTTGGCGAGATGAGAGTCTTACCTGGAATCCCAAAGATTTCAACAATACTGATATCGTGGTCATGTACACCGATGAGATATGGATACCAAGCGTCATTCTTGGTAACTCGTAAGTTATCCAAGATTAACACCTTTAATACAGTTATGTATGTTAAGGAGTCCAGAAGAAGTCGGTGTCACAATTCCGGACAAATTAAGACATTTTCACACAAACTCTTCTTCGCTTTGGAAAAATGGAGGCAGGATGTTGAACAGAATGACTAACCTAGTGTGTTCTTTACAGAAGGAGTCCTTCATGCATCTTCCAATGCAGAAAATTGTACGAGAAGTTGAGCTGGGAGTGTTCAATGAATAAGTTTGTTTGAAGTAGCACTGAATTTGACAATAAAGAAAGGTACTAAGCAATATCTTCTAATTACCCATTTGTCCCACTTTGCAAATATGAAGAAACTTACCACGCAAGTATCAATTGTAAGAAAGTTACTTTTTCCAAAGTCCCCTCGACTCTCTGGCAAAGGACCGAATGGCAAAAACCAAATGTAGAAAAGTTTTGTGCGTACTTGACAGGTACTGGTTTATTGCTAAAATTGTTTAGAGTTTAAACGAGTGCATAAAGTGGAGGCAAAGGGAATGACTTGTTTAATTGTTAAACACATTACATCTATTGTGGATACTTTAGTGCCGGATATTTAGGGCATGGGGTATGTCAATAGTCATTGCTTGGAAGGGAGTTAAAGAATAAGGTACTAGAGCAAGGACTGGAGAGAGAAGAAAGCCCCACAAAAATAAACCAACTAGATCATGTTTGCATGTCGAGGGTCTATATAAATTATTCAGTGCATAAATACATGAATGGCACGTATATGGTTATTTGTGATATCATGTACAAACTTATATTTTCCCTAGCGGATAACAACTCTCAAGCTACAAACAAATTTTTGTTTTAATAAAGTGGATACATAAATCACAAATTAACAATGCAAACGAACAGTTAATGGATAAATTATGAGCAGTAACTCTAGGACATAATGCACGCTATATTTTTAACTACCAAAGGTTAAAAAGCGACGGTTCGGCAATTGCGTCATCTTTTCGAGGTATTGTGCTGGTAACATCTGACGGCGACGCTGTTCTTGGTGAATCTTTGGTCCAGTCAACACACTGTTCAATATCGTAAGCATTTTTGTGTATTCCGGCAGTGTATAAATTGTTCTTAAATTGGCGTCTTTGTTTAGCTGGTAGTCCTGTACAATTTGATTGGCAAAGAAGTCAGTAGGTAATCTTTGCGAAAAAACAGTTCTAGTTTCGATGTTTAACTAAGGTAGCTAAAGTTGTTCGCTTATTTTTCTTTACATGTTGGAAAGAAATAGGATAGAACTGCACAATACGTAGCAGCCTTGCAAAGGAACATATACAGTCATAAGCTCTTAAAATATATGAACGTTTTCGCCACAAACTTTCTGGTGGCCTTAGTCAAAGTCAATATTCCCAACCAGAATCTTTTATTTTTATTGAACACCCATACACTCTAAAATGCTTATTAAAATTTGATAGGCATCTTATCAGAGGGGCAATGAATAGGGATACTATTCAAATATTTGAATAGATTTGTTTCAGAAATGATTAGAATTGTTTCATTTTTGATCCGAATCTAATCAAAATTTGAAGAGATTGCCTATTCAGTGCCCCCTTTGAATAGGCATTTTTAGAGTAATTCAAAGTAGGCATCGTAGCCCACTGTATCTCGGCTATCACCATACAAACCTTAATGTTAAAAAAGGCTTGATAATTGTCATGTTTGGGCAATTGAATGGGTGTACTTTTATGAGTGTAGGTTTTTATTCTGAGTCTGTTAAAGGATATCTTGCCACATCAATGAAGTCGGTAGGTAATCTTTGCCTAAAAACAGTTCTAGTGGATGCAGGATCAGAGGTCATTCGAAACCAGAGAGGTAAAATCGATAACTTGGTAAATACGATATCTCAAAATTGGAATGTTCAAATCTTTCATATTGGTATGTGTACTTGTGTTATAAAGGTGCAAAAGACAATTTTTGTTTAGTTCAAAAGTCATTTGAGGTCCAGACAATCAATTTGTGAAAACTCTTTGCCACGATTTCTGAAGTTACCTTAAGCTACCCCATATCTCACCAAGTAGATGATGTACATTCAATTCGATGAGATCATTATTATTCTTGAAAGTCAAAGGTCATTTGAGGTCATAAAAAGACCAATTGTAACATACGCATAGGCAAACCTTTGAAGAAGTGTAACTTGAGGGATTTCTTGAATCCCATTTAGATGTTCAGCGTTAAGCTTAAAGGCCCTGTAGTGTTTGTGAACGAATTAGAAAACGTCGACAATGATACCTTCAAAAGGATAATTTTGAAGGATCATACTTTTTTGAAGATGTTCCACACAGAGGTAATCAGTCCTGTGGTGTTTGGTGAATAACAAAAGACCATTTGGTACTATGATAGATCAAACTGTGAACTTTTGTAATCATGTATCCCAAGTGTTGTAAGAAGTACATGACAAGGTGTTTCGTGCTCCCACTACCCACACGTGGTGCTAAGCACTGGGAAACCAGTCGGTATGAGGCAGAACAAAAGGTTAGCATGTCCTCTTTTCTTTTTTCAAGGAATCCTACTGGACGGATGCCCTGATTATCAACATGACAAATGTTAAACAACATGTCAAATGTTACTTCTGTAATTTTATCAGCTTCACATGGACAATCTCTTAGCTACACAAGGTTATCCCTTCATCCCTCAGCACTTTTCTTTTAAAATAGAAATTTCTTTCGTTTTACAGTGTTCGCTACTTCCCTTTTGACTCACAAAAATGTCCATTTGACTTTGTCCCTGGTAATCAGCTCGACGAGCATCTTATCATTACCACCGGCCTAGCAAATGATTTACGCTATGTGCAGACTTCAGAGTGGGATTTGGTTGAAGTGTCTTACCACAATAGCTATCGAGAAACCCCTAATTATGTGACCTACAGACCCTGGAGTAACTTTACTTTCAGTACAACATGTATACACTTACAAAGACATCCAAAGTACTATATCTGCACTTTCATCGTGCCATCAGCCTTACTCTGCATTTTGTCGATGGTCACATTCCTTGCCCCTCCTGACTGTGGTGAAAGAATATCGCTAAGTGTATCAATGGTCCTCGGTCTGACAGTGTTTCAACTCCTAGTAGCTGATACGTTACCCACTGCAAGTAAGGACGGTTCACTCTTGAGTTCATATCTAAACGCTAACTTCATTCTTGCATGTCTGGTAGTTCCGTTATCAGTTGCAAACATTAATATAGCACATGGAGATACAATCATTATCAAATGGCTAATGAGGGGCATGTTTCTTCAAAAGCTGTTTCTGGAATATCTCCCTCGCACCTTACATGTGCCTTCTCTTCGTGAAAGGATAAAAAGGGAAATGGAAGAAGCTGAAGCCAGAAATAAACACTTTCACAATAATTACGTGGACACAAGAAAATCGGTGGCTGGTGAAACAGGAGATGTAACCTTTGATAACACCGCTTTAAAGAGAACCTTGACCGCCTCTGAGAAGGTAAATTACCAAAGCTCATTCTTATTAAATCGCATACGACTATCTCTTGCATTAGTAAGGATAAATTTTACGGTCCAAGGGAGAATCTCAATCTTAAAACTTAGACAGAATTTTGAAAAGATTTCATTCATCTAATCTGTCTACACACATTTATATAAAATCTGCAGGTAGAGTATTCATCAGATCGAAAACAATGAGACATTAAAGTGTAACTTAGCCGGAAAATAAAAAGAAAGCTACATTACAAAGGTTGAACAATGAATCTCATTTTCAGAACACCGATCTTTACATGAGACAATCTTATGAGACAAATATAAGTGTACGACGCATCAAATGTTGCAGATGACTCCCTCAAATAAAAATGTTCAACTGGGCAATAATACGTGTCTCTCTTGTACTATTCATACTACTTTCTTTGTTTTTGAGTTTTCTTTTTCTGACGTCACCGCTAGAATGGGATTACTGCATTATCGTAACGGGGTGATTTGGCAATACAGACCTTCACCTTAAAAGATGCTATATGTCAGGAACGATTACTTTACCAAGTTACCTAAACTAATGGATATCAGACTGTAAGATAGCGCTGCGATTTTAATAATTTCAGTATACACCATTTTTTCTTAAACACGCCTTACTTGCTCCTGCTCACGTACTTTAATAGAATGAAATTTGTTAATATCAATTGGTAGCCTACTGCAAGGGAAATTTTCGTAAGTTGTTCAACTTGATATCCAAGTCTGACACTAAACGGTCTCCTTTTAAGGCGATAATTTTTACAAGAATTTTGCTTTTATGGTTTGACATAATTTGCAATACACATTTCGAGTACAAAGTCAAAATCTGAAATAAACTGTTGCAGTGAGTGAATTGATCGTAGCTTTAAATATTTGGTCAAAAGATCGCCTTTTATGGATCCATCCTTATCGAGTTCGTTTATCAATAGATTAAGACATGACTAAATACTTATAAAGTTTCTATTTCTTCTTGCTTCCTGCAGAACACACTTCGAACTCGCACTTTCTCTGTTGTTATGGATAGGCTAATTCTTATAGTGTTCCTTGCAGTGTATGTTATTATCGCACTTGCCACTGTTTATGGATACAATAAGAACCCAGGGATGAATTTAGATTCTTGTCAAGGATTTACTGAAGGCCAGCATTAGCAAAGATTTTGAAGGGGTATTTGTGAAGGTATAAGGAAGCCAAGGGTTACCTTTTAGACACAAAACTCTTGTATAATAGTGCAAGTCCTACAGTTTGCTACATGGACCAGTCAAATAATCGGATGGACCAGAATGGACCAGACAGTTCATCATTAAAACAACGTACTGAACAGTATACTTGCATGTTGTACAGACCTACATGCATATTGTTGCTTGATATTGTTATACGTGATAAATTAAGTACATTTGTGATCATTTTGTCTAATTATCTATAGAGGTTTAGGTACTGAAGTCTTGGTACACGTTACGATACTCATTTTGCATGTCCTACAGAAATGAAGCAAAAAAAAAAACTACAACATGATCACTGATCCTGATGTCCTCGTTACATCATATCCATCGCTATCATATTCCATCATTGTCAGGCAATGGGGTCTTAGACTTAGTTCAGACATCGGGCTGAATACAATGTCCAATTTCTTGTTGCTCATGTTAATCTTTGTGTCAGGCCGTGATATTACTAGATTACGTTATAACGGTTCTAAATGATGTGGCATGCATCCGCTATTGAGAGGCCATACTAAATGATGTGTTCTCTACCATCCCAAGCTTACTTTCAAATTTCCTCGAGCCATATTTCATGTGTTAGTTTCAGTTGATATATTGGATTTTTTCATCGAATTACATAAGTTGTGGTCCATAAATGGAAGTATTGTTAAGTTCACCTAGGGAGTCAGCTAACACCCCCTCCCTGGTCCCTCTGTGTACTTATACTTCGGACACCTGAAGTTTTCAGTTATGTTGAAATCTTCCAGATTTTATTTACACTCATTTAAAATTTTCTGGCATTCTAGATTCATGCCTGATCAACTTCAGGGAAGAATAGTATAGATAAATTTTTCGTGCCACCTTCCTTCTTTTTTACTTTCAAATGTAATTTACACTCCTCACTCATGGAGGATCTATTGGGACTTTAAAATGATAAGCAAAGTTTTGATATATTTAAAAATGTAAACTTATAGCAGATACATCACGGATATCAACGTCAACATGAAAACTACAACTAGAATAAACCACTTTAACATAATTGTTTAAGTTTGACAGTACAGGCAAATGAGGCAATAATATATGTATTCGTGGTAAATGTTTAATCAGTACTTCGATTATAATCACATTGAAAATAAAAATTTTTGCAACTGTAGTGGAGAATCAAAGCAAGTTGGCACTTGAAATGTATCCGTGAATAGTACAATCATTTTGTCAAGAAGGAATAAATCTGTTCATGAATGTGTGCAATAGATTGAGTTACATTTAAGGAATAAATCGCATTTGGCGAACTATTATTGGTGAATAAACCGTCGAGACTCCAAATTTGACAAAATA
>WURT03333908.1:6160-24229 GCA_009936505.3 Holothuria glaberrima | reverse complement strand
GGTGCATGCTGACAATCAGTCCCATCGTCAAATGTCTAGCTCAAAATACTATTACAAAGACAAGAGGCGCACCCTTAAATCGAAAAAGTCACTTTTTCTTTGAACTAGAGTACAAGTTAATCGAAGAAAACCAACTTGAAATGAAATTCCCCTTCCTTTTATTTCCATCTTTTTAACACTTGAATGGAATATGAAGAAAATGTAGAATAGTTGAAATTGTTAGAAGTAACTGATTACTTAGTAAAGGTCATTGCGTGGGTAATGATTTGCAAGTCAGATTATTTTAATCACAACGAGAGGTAAGGATTGATTGCTAAGTGTACCCACACTTTAGTAAGTGGCTGACGAGCAAACTACTGCCATTCAGTAACGTCTTCATAAGAAGTAATTTTTGACTGTTATTTGACAGTTCAATAGAAGTTCATGCCTTCTTCACGAGACATGTGATAATTGTACGTGACAAGTAATAACAAGAAGAGACTGTCCTGTGGCGTGTTTGAAAGTAGTTGGTATTGTTTGCAGAGAAAGACTACTCTTACCTCTTAATCATATCTTACCTCAAAGATACATCCATAAGTGAATCGGTAATTGATCCAAAGCCTAAATGACAACGGTATTATATGTTCTACACCATTTTCCGACGCTTCTCATACGTCAGTACACATCTACACATCTTTAAATAAAAATTAATGACAGTTTGCTTCAGATTAATGTTGGGCAGTGTATTTTGAAAAACTATGTGAGATTTTGATATGTATCTCATTACACCGAAGAAGCCTAGAAGGCAAAGAGCTGAGGACTTAACTCCATACAAAATGTCGTTGACGATAAAAACGATAGGTGATGGTATGTCAAAGTGGCATTTATAATTATCCCTTCAAGTCGAATCATACTAAATGCCTTCCCTTAAGGAAAGTTACTTTCTCTTTTTAATAAATTTTTTCTTTAATACATGTCTAACTCCTTCAAGAGAAATTTAAATATCGTCAATGAGTGAAAGTGCATTGTCATGGAAATCACATTTGTATTCCAGTGTCAAATTTACCCTACATTTTCAGCAAGTTTTGTAGCTCATACTTGTTGTGACCCTACAAGATTGTATATAGTTTTTCCTTTACAGGTCCCGGTGTACTTTCTTCGGGGTCAAAATCCTCCTTCCACTAAAATACTTTTCTCTTGTTTTACATCAGGTCTTAAAGGCACTCTAATCTCACCCCAGACAGTAACAATTTTCCCTACCAGTTACCTTCTGGCTCCTCCCCCAATTCAAACCGAACCTTCTGCCTTGTTACACCTGTTAGCCAGAGCCATAGTATAGCCTGCACTGAGTTAAAATTGCTCGAGGCAATATGTTTGGTCAAACACAGTGTGTGGGGCTAAATTGGGAACACAGCTGGACTGTACATTTCATTGTTGACCAACTAGGGTGAAACTGTATTGTTTGAATGAATTTCAATCAAGGTTCAGTTATCAACTGTATTTGGAACCCGGCGATAATCCTAAATATGTTTGGTCAGAGAGTTGGCAACTCTCTGTTTTTTTGGGGGGGGGGGGCATATCTCCTTTAAAATAAAATGAAAATATTTTTTAAAATCAAGGTATCTGTAACAACGAGTTGAAGTTACGTCTAATTTTCCGCTGTTCTGTGATACCTATTTTGTTGCATTCTTTATTTTTTTTCTCCATACTATGAGGTATCCGCTGGTTAAAAACTATGCCTAGCATTCTGTCAGCGTTTCAACTGTTACAAGGGCGTGAAGTTACGTTGTTGATTTTTTTTTTCGTGTGCTCTAGAAAGATATTTCCATGACAACGCGATAAGTCTTAAAGTTATAAGAGAAGTATATAGAAGTAAGATAGTACATGCGTACGTCAGTAATTGAAAGTGGATAAACCAATAGAAAATGTGGCATGCTTTGTGGCTGAAATATGTCGCGGTTGCCGTCAAAAACGTACGTGTGACACGTGTCCTTGATGTCATCCGTTCATTCGTTATACTTTGTGCTGTTTTGTGTGACACAAAGGGACTGGAAATGTATGCAGTAGCTCACGTAAATTATAATAGTAGCAATCAATGACCACGTCATTCCTGAATTATTGCATGATGTATTTTTTAAACTTGAAAGTTGTGCCAACAAAATTACCACTTAATCCCTAAATGCACTTCCGGAAGTTTCGATAAAAAAGCAATCTTTTTGTTAACGTTTTGTTTGAACAGGTGCAAAGGACAAAATTCTGGATCGACAATTAATGTCTCGATGGTTAGGTCGTATTTCAGGAATGCATCGTTTTCGACGTTTTATGTCTAAGACTGCCGGCCACAGGTCTTTGCAATTTTGGATGGACGCCGAAAGAATAAAGCGATTCGGAGAGGAGCATAAGGAAGATAGACTTAACCAGCTTAGAGACATGGAAACTAAATATTTAATGAAAGACAATACGAGTGGCTCAACGTCGGGAAATTTCGATTGGCAGGCCCAGACTGTTGGTGCGAACATTTTTATTTTGAAGGTTTTAATAATAGATTGGTCAAACGTTGTAAATGTATGTGACTTTGATCAGTATTTTTAAGGACAGCTGTACTTTTGCTAATAAGCTTCATAATGCTATAAATTCGACCTTAAGCTATAGACTCTAATTGTGTAATTATTACAGTACTTCTTTACCTAAGGTTATTGCCAATTTGTCCAATGTCTCTCACTGTGTGCATATCACAGGTTATGTAGAAGACCGTAAGGCAAAAGGTCGACTTAGTGGTAACATTCAGTTTCAACAAATTCAAAGCGCAGCCGTCAAAGTTTTCAACACAGAAACCGAGATTCTTGAGAAGATATCCATCGTTCAGGGTTTTCTTCTACGCAATCTTCAGGTGAGTTGAAACAGGCTTGGTAAATATAATTAAGGGGATACGGGTCAAGATAACCAGTAACCCCAATACAAGTTACCTATGATCAGCAGAATTCTGTGTCCTTTGTCGATAGCAAAATCCATCAACATTGTATGTCAGATTTTACGTCAAGTCACAGCTTAAATTCCATTTTCTGAAGTCCGACGGAGGGCCAATTCTAAACATCGGTAGTGGAGCACATGAGTGCACATGCGGTCATTCTTCGCGATATCTTAAAAGTTGGGCCCGCAAAAACTGTGAATTCACATAAATTACCCGTCACACTTTTGTTGGATTTCGCTGAAACGACAAACAATCTATATCAAACAGTGAATCCTGGCTGCTTAACGTTAATTCTCCCTTCTAAGATGGACGACATGTCAAGATAAGCTTGATAAGTTCTTGTTGTTTCTTTTCTATGTTATCGCACTAAAAGGAGTAGAGCACTTCGCCAAACGCCTGGAGATTTTTTGGTCTTCTTCCTTCACATCATGAAGGGTTTATTCATATTGACGTAAATATATACATCTGTACATGTATGGTGTAAAAAAAAAAACAAATAAATGGACTGAAATAAAATTTCTGAAAATGTCTGTCTGATGAACACGGGCTACTGAGTGGATGGTACCCTGCTCATATTAATTGCATTCACTTTCTATTTTACAGAACTACTGGATACCTCGATTCTTCATCCATTGCAAAATTCGTTTCAACAAACGATCTCATCAAACCAATCTTCTCGTTTACCGTCCTAATTTCTACATCATTGAGGTTCAAAGTATAACCGAGCTCAATTCATTCATTGACGATGACCAACAAACTTTGAATAGTAACCGTGCTTTGGCTACGAAAAACCTAAAACTAAAGAGACAAAGTGTCTCCAACCTCCTCTCCATGTTTAGTTCTTCCACTGCTAGACATTCGGGGGTTTCAGCTCTTATCAATCTTGAAGATACCGGAGAAACAATCACGACAGTTAACGAGACCGCATCTGATGATCCGTTACTCGACCACAGGGAATGGCTTTCAGAAGAGTTTCCCTTGCCTGACATATCAGAGGAAAGTCTCGTTAGCGGTTCTCCAAGTCCCAGTAGTATTACAAGACCTCGGGACTACATCAGTCCTTTGCCGGTAGAGCCAATTCCAACAACGCCATCACCAGATTTTGACAGAAAGGGTAAATGTACCTAATCACCTTCTTACTATGTGAAGAAGACAAGTTCTTTACCTTACAGACAATAGATTTAAAAGTGCAAGGGTCTTAAATGTTGGGTTCATCGATTAATGCAATTAAAAGAGTAAAATACAAATCTTTTGACAAGATTATTCGCAAAATCGACATAAGTCTGAAGGGTGATTACAATTTTTCGATAATTTTAAGGATTCATACAACTTTAAGATTATATTTGACTGAACCAAGATTGAAAAAGGATGAAAAAATCAGCCTACCAGTACAATCGCTTCTGTCACTGCTCAGCTCAAATTTGACAACTTAGGCAAGAAAATGAATTAATTTGACAATATTATCAGCTTCTAAATGGTAACGAAATGTCTTACTTACATTTCATAATATCCTCTGATCACAAACAAAATACAAATAAGATTAAAAAGGATATCTCAGATAATGAACGTTTGTGACAAGTGCACTGAAACAACTTTTATCCACTAGGAATCGAGCTTTCTCCGACCCCTTTAGATCATAACAGAGTTGAGAGTTCGCCGAACTCAAGTTTAAGAGACGAAGAGGTAATCATACTGTTAACAGATTGGAGTACTTCAATGATATTTCACGATAACGGCGTTTCCGGTAATGTTACGTGAGATTTGATATCATTGACCTTAAGATTGCATTTTTGTGCCACCTGATGCTTATGTCTGTTTTGAAACATGACCTAACCTAATAATTTTACCTGTTTTTCCTCTCTGAAGCGTCTGGCCTTGAAGTACCAACTACCATAAATGCGAGTTTGTTGAGCATCAGTCAGAGAGAAGTTTCTCAGAAAAAGCTGTCTTTGGTTAAGATTAAAAATAGCGCGTTGTCAACAACGATCTCAGAGCACGACCTGGTGGAAGATCAACATTTGCTAGCTAAATTGATTGAAACTGATCGAACCCCTTTAAAAGATGAAGAACAAAAGAAAGATTCTGTTTCACCAACTGATATGAAAGCTTTTCAAAAGGAATCAGTGCTCCAGGATGAATCGCAAACGAAACATGACATTGATGATGCTGATGCTGATGCAGATGCAGATGCACAAGCCCCAAGATGTCCATCCGCCACAACTTTTCAACGATCTAGTATCAGTACCCCAAGTTCTTTGACTGTAAGTAGAAGCTCCCTCTCAACTTCAAGTCAGTCCATTCAAACACCATCTAGGAGAAGAGTGAGTATGTCTTCTGCCTCTCAACACGGCTCTTCATCCAGTAGCATCGGTTCATCGTCTCGAGTAGCTGCTGGGGCAACCACGAAAAAGGTAATCAAGCCTCCCCGTAGGGGCCGTGCAATGTCTATCAGTTTTCGTCTAGCAGATTTCTCATACATGATGGAAGGAGATGAGAAACAGGCAGGAGGAAAAGAAAAGAAAGATTCGGTATCAGCACTTCCTCAACTGGACATCAAAGCCCTTCAAGATGTGAGATCAAAGGCAGTCGAAAAAAGGAAGTTGGAGGAACGGAAGAGATTGGCAGAGATGAGAAAGAAAAAGAAAAAAGACAAAAAAGAAGCTGCTCTCACTTCAGATGAAAAGCAGGATAAAGATAAGAAAAGAGGTAAGATGGCAAAGGATATGCGAGGAAAGAAAGGAAAGTCTCAAAGGGAGAAAGAGAGTCACATTGCGAAGCTTACAAAAGGCAATCTTGAAAAATTTGACTTACAAACCTCATTCCAAACAAGGTATTCCCTAAGAAGGGGTTTATTGGTGGGCAATGAGGCCGAGAGACGCCGGCGTCTATCAACTTCATTGTCTACAGACTCACGGAAAGCCCTTTCGTCAGATATGTATCACAAAGAGAACTTAAGTGTAGGACAAGAAGTTGTAAAGCTACCTTCAGTGGATCAGTCACCGACAGAGTCATTAACTTTTGAGCACATAGATAGCCACTATACATCAAGTAAAGCTTACAGGTCACATTCAAGTTATAGGCAAATCAGTGGGGCCATTTTAGCTGATCGTGTTGCTGGGAGACCTTGGGAGACCTTTCTCAAGAAGCAGGGCAAATTCTTCGATCTACATCACCTCCAGTTCTGGCAGACAGCACAAGAATTGCTAACCCTTCAAGATACGAAGCAAGGCGACGAAGCACTTCGTTCCACCAGGCAACTTGTCATTCAAAGGATTACAGCTCTTTACCTTCTGCCTTCAGGTAATATGAGCTTTTAATTAATCGACTGAAATTAATTTTCGCATGGTTACAAGGGTTTTACACTTTTGCGTTAAGCTTTACAGTTTAGGTACAAGGGGTAGTATTTCATTATATCAGTCAAGTAGGATGATTTGCTGTAGATGGGTCTTTCTTTTGTTGTTTCCTAGGAAAGAGACACATAGACCTTGGTGATCGTTTATCTTTCGACCTACTAAGATCCCTGAAACAAGGAAGGAACGCCACCGATCTTCTTCTTCATGCACAGGATCTGACAAGTGAGGTACTTGCTGGTTGCTGGAAAACATTTCAGAAACAAGATACTGACGAGTTTTTGATGAGAACGGTGAGCACGTGGTATAAACAAGCAGTTTGAGATTTAGAGCTAGAGATTTCCATTCTACCTGAGGTCTTCTTACATATTCATATCAGTCGTATTGGATTTCTATTAATGATAGATGAGAGCTTTAGGATAATTCCATGGTATCCTTTGGTCTGATGGTGTTTAATTTTAGCACATTGGTCCCTACTCGGTAGATCGCGAAATTGTAATTTAAGATGTCATACCAGACACTATGTAAGAAAAAAACAGGTCAATTATGCCGCCGACAAGTTTTCAAAGAATGCTAGAAAGATATTTGTCATGAATCATTCTCTTTCAAAGATCTAAAATCCTGAAATGAACTGCTAGTAGGCTTAATCTACATTTACGTATGTGTTGCAAGAGTATGCAAGTATTTATGTGGCTATCAAGGAAATGTCAGGGGTGTGACTTATAATTATGTCACAGAACAGAAAATGCGCCCCTGATGGAGTTAAGCGCTTATCACTGCAACTTAAACTAGCAAATTTAGACAGTTGATTTGTGTACTGCTCGGATAAGTCTACTTCACGCACGTGCGAAGTTTACATCGTGAGTGATGTATGATTTACTGTTTACCTTCCAAATGACGTCACGTGACTTCAATGGATAAGATCAATAGGGCTACTGGGGCGATAATTTTCACGAGCTTGTGGTGGACAATAATGCCTCTGTTTAAAGCGTGTCGAAAATTAGTAATTGTTATCGTATGAGACCCATCTTAGATTTGTTGCAATTAAAGAACGGTTTACTATATTCATTTACAGTTTTTGCACTCACAGTTGGTAACGAAAAGTATGTGGCTTACAAAGATTTAAGTTGGAATGCATCCTGTTGGTGACATATTTATTCAAGCAAATTACATCTTTCAAATAAAACAGTGACGTCATCATGTCATATCATGACAGGCGTTATTTAATAAAACTGTAGCTTTAAGATACAGAGTTGCAAAGCTCATGGAAATTAATGTTTAATTCAACGATTTGTTATTGTGAAGTAAGTAGTGTTCAATGGAATTCAAAACTTTTTTGGAAACCAATTAAAAAAGTCTATGCAAGGGTTGTTCTCTAAAGTATGATAACGTTTCATAATATTCAAATGGTATGTAGTAATGTTGGAAGGTATCCTAATAGACCTTATGTACTGACTTCAAGTCGTCGCCATGTTAGAGGACAAAAAAGCTAGGTAAGGCACATGATTGTACACTGCGCGCACCCTCGCACGTACACGTAGACTAAATTAAGCGTATCCGGCGAGTATACAGAAATTATCTGTCTGCATTGGTGATGATGTAATGCTACGCGCAAACCTCAGCTAAGGGTACACTTTCTTTTCTGTGACGTCATACGCATAAGGTTTGTAAAAAAATATCTTTTCAGTTTGTTGAAAATGCTCACTTAACCGTCAGCCAGAAAAGCGTGTCGAAATTGAGCCAGGAATAGTCACAATCAACTTTGCACAAGCGTCCCATGCTTCACAGAATTTCGTTGCATTTAGAACCATCTTGTCAAATTTGTTTACATCGAAAAGTGTTCACAAAATATATTTGTCTAATATCTGTACTAGATGTTATATCGCAGATTTGCTCAAGTGATTTCCCCTTGCCCTTAACCCTTTACACCTCTTAATAACATCTAAAATTGAAAGTGGTAAAAGCTTTATTGGTACATTTTTCTCTGAAAACACTCTATTTTAAATTCATATTTGTCATACGGAGGTCTTCTGTTAATACATAACTGCAGAAATGGATCGTTAGAACCTTATGGATGAGCTTTGACGATCTGCTTCCTAGAAATTCCCTCATTCCTGTCATATGTATGTTACTCATTCTTCATCATTTGTGAAGAAATTTTGAAATGTAACTTAAAAACCGTTTGAAGGTTTCTGAGTTTATTCGACAGAGAAGGGGGTAGGTGAAAGAAGTAAGGTAAACCTCAAGACTTAGCAGATTAGAATGTTTTTCTTTAAATGTAATTTAAATGACAGAGGATCGCAAGTAAGCATTTCTTCAAAGTGGTATGTGGGACGGCTTCTTTGAACTGTCATAGAAACAAAACATAAGTCATTGAATAAGTCATTGACACGGATGATGGAAGATCTTATATTGAACAGCTGAAGTTTTTACAACAGCTGCCTGTACAGCTGTTTCACGTATTTGACGGGAGGCAAATATCTGTTGTCGGGTGATCTTAAACATTACTCTGATTATTCACGATGAACATGCAGGTAAATGTAACATCCTTAGTGCCAGAAGATAGAATTCAATATAGAGAGAAACAAAAATAGGTGTCATTGCCTTCCTTTACATATTTCCTGGAAAAGTTTTGTTTTTCTGCTGGGAGCACTCCTCATAATCTTCCCCGGTCTCGATTTTAGCGTGGAATTACTACTACGGTACTTCCATGCTATAAGTACCAAGGCACCTTTTCAAGTGCCGTTCGCCCACCGAAACATGATTTTGCATCAGGTAGGCCACTGTTTTGTTGCGTTTTGCTTGCAGGCTTACCGAAAGAATTTTGCCCGCTCGACATTCCCTCGCGGCAGTACATTACATGCTGTGGATTCGGTAATAGATAAAGACAGCCAACTCAGTCTTGTTTCTTTTGAGTCATCTAATCACGTGCTCAATATGCTGAAGAAGGCTCGGGGAAAGAAGGAAGCCGGACCAGAAAAAGATGCCTGCGACCCCACCACTGTCGCTCCTCATCGTATGTGGAAGGCTTTGGAATTATCCCAAGGAACATCAAATCTTGGCAAGTAATATAATCAAAAGTACCACTGTTTTAAAAAAGCTGTAAGTTGTTATAAATAAGACACCCGAATGATTACAAGAATATCAGAGGTGCAGGGTAAGACTTTGTGACCCAGTTACATCGAGAAATGTAAAAGTTTCCTAAGGACTGTTTGGGGGAAACTGAGAAAAAAACATGAAAGCTTACACATATACCAAGGAGGTGTAATTGCGTTTCTAGTACTTCCATGTTCTGACCTATGTGAAGCATTTCAAATGACATTTAGGAAAAAAGGATAAGAGCAAAATAATTTGTTTACACTGGATCAAAATGGAATACACAGATTTTTTGTTTTTGTTTTTGTTTTTTTTTTCTTTATTGAATCATTCACACACTACACATTAGGAGAGTTTAGACTGATGCATCATTTGAAAGTTTAAATAATTCATAAACCACAAAATAGTTAATTTCTTTCTGTGCAAACTTTATAATATGGAAAAAAGCGCTGCCTTGCTAACTATTTTTGAGTTGTTCATAGGCGTCAACAAGTGCATGCGAGACGAGGGCATGGTTTCCTACTTTTGAAAGTAGAGGAGATATTATTTCCCCACTTTTTCAGTGTCCCTTTGACAAAATTATGAGGCAGATTAAATAGCTTGCAGTGAAGCTGATGCAAGGGAATTAAACTCGAAAATGGTGGAAACAGCCATTACACAAAAGATCACCTGGCTTCCATATTTTCCAGGGTCCTTCAGAGAGCCCTGGATCCCCCTCTTCTGCAGCTTCGTGCTTGAAGTAGTTCTGGTCATAGTCATGTCTAGCCCCCCTCCTCAACCCCACTTTTCAGGAGCTGTTGACGCTCAACGAATTGTTTACCGTTATATCCATTACAAACCTGTAGTAATAATAAACAAAACGTGGTTCGAAGGTATGAAAATCAGGCCCGTAGCCAGGCAAGGTACTGAAGAGGGCGAAATGGCTTACAAGGAAGGGGGACGAAATGTGTAAAGGTGTATTAAGTCAATGGCAGCTTAAAACTTTCTAGAAGTTGTGAAAAAATTTCAGGGGTTTTCGCCCCCTGCCCACCCCCCCCCCTTGACTACGGGCCTGATGAAAATTTTCTATACTACAGACTCAGTCATTCCCTTTTAGTCGATTACATGGGTACTAAATATACACATTCTATAGAAATTTGCATTGAATTCATTGTAGGGATCTCGAGGTGTTAACTGAAGAGGTTATCACATTTTCAACGCAAAGTGAACTTAAAGAAAGTACACATGGAAGTACACATGACGTCATAACCTCTCATTGCTCCATTTTGCTTTCCTTTAAACTTCACACCACGTGTTTCCCACAATCCCATGTGTTCGCATGATAAGCATGGCAATTTACAAGTTCCCATTATCCATGGGAAACTCTTATTCGAATTTATTTCAGGGGTTCAAACAGAGAACTGAAGGTGAGAAACAAAGCATTGCCCATTAATTAAAGAAATACCACCACCTCCACTGGTTTATTTCTCAGCTCAGAAATGTTCTGTGAAGATGGGAGTTGGACCTTTTGAATGTATTTTTCAAGCTTTGTAACATGTTTTTTTTTTTTTAAATTTAAGACTTAAGGTACACTTTGAACACCATCTGTAAAGATGAGTTTACTTCACTTTTCCTTTCAGTTTTTCGTTTTAAATATTAAAACTTCACATAAAAACAGTGGGTTTTGTAGTCATGTGTGGACATCTGACGCTAGGCCTGCGGATCTTACGTAAATTGAGAAAAATGTGGTATAAAGGTGTTAATCGAGTGCACGTGAAACTCTACCTCTACTCGATGAAAGTTTCAAGTAGACAAAAGAGATGGGGTGGAAATGCTTAAATAGATTGACGTAAGAAAGATTTCTAGGAGACGTGTCCTTCTCCCGGATACTCACCTTTAAATATAAAGGCCTGTATACACGAGCAACATTTGCAAAACATTTTCAAAACACGTCACTTGCAACAAACCTAAAACACGCTTGTTTTCGATTTGTTGCACAGTGTAGACAGGGTAAAAACAATTTGAAAACATTTTGAAAATGTTTTGAAAATTTTTTGAAAAGAAATGACAGGGCATTTCTTCTGCAACATTTTCAAAACATATTCAAAACATGCTTTATACCCTGTCTACACTGTGCAACAAACCGAACACAAGCATGTTTTTGTATTTGTTGCCAGTGGATGTTTTGGAAGTGTTTTGGGAAAGTTTTGTAAATGTTGCTCGTGTAGACAGGCCTTAAGATTAGCAAGAAATGTTTTCAATTAATCGTGCAGTTATTGATGACGGTGAACTCAGTGATCCAAGTGATCCTGAAGTGGACAGTGATGATGAAGGAAGCTTAAGACGACCCAAAATAGCAGTTTACAAAGAAAGTAAGTTGTTAACTAAGTTACCTTGATAAAACAATAACACACACAAATAACACAAAAATATTTGAATGTCATTGTTGATTTGTCATGGTTTCAATAGGCTTATAGAACTTGAGACAATGTGAACGGATAACTAAGATAAGTCTTTCCTCTTTGATTAATTTATTAATTTACTCTTACCCTATGACACATTCGTCCTAATACACCCAGGTCCCTTATTTTTGAGTTTCGTTTTTCGAAAGACAAAGCTGCCACATTTTTCAGTTATTGTGTTAAGAAATGAATTCAACAGTGTTGATCTGTCAGACGTGGTCGAACTTTTCCCTGAGACTTAAATGCCAAATCTGCAAGTTTGCTGCATCCCTATCCCTCCTATCCTTCCCACTTGGCGTTTCTTTTAGGAAAACTTGATAAGCCTCTTTATGCCAGACCCAAGCCCCAAAAGGAGACAGCTATTTTACCAAGCAGAGAACGGCGAGAAATCACTCGAATTTTTCCAAAAGCGGAGGAATCACCTAGCTCTATTTCCCGCACAAAGGACAACAAGGCAATCTGTACTGCCATCCGTAAAAATGGCAAGACAATATACCGACCGCCGAGACCAAAGTAAGTTCTTTCTTTTTTTTTTGTTTGCAAAACTATAATAAAAATCCAGTATCCTGATTGGTAACTATTGGTTCAATTTAAAACAAAATTCTGTATATACGCTGAACCCCGAACAATAACAAGATGATAGTAGAACTGATCAATCAGCAGGGGTAGTCAATGATTACGTGTTGCAAGGAATTATCAGGCGCAGATCCAAAATGTTGAAAAAGGGGGCGCACACACCGTCAGCCGAACGCCGACGAGCGAGCGCCGAAGGCGCGAAGCCACTCCGGGGGGTTTGGGGGCCCTCCCCCAAGAAAATTTGAATTCTAGATGCGCTTAGATGCGATTTCCCAGCATCTGGGAAGCATATTTTCCATATCTATTTGCTCAGGCAAAAAGAAAATTTTTGGTCATCGAAAAAAAGGAGGGGAGGGGGGCGTGCGCCAGGTGCGCCCCACCTGGATCGGCTCCTGATTATACATCGTATTAATTAGTAAATTACTTATGGAGGTGCAAGTGCGACGTCAGATCGATGAGTCAATTCACTCTTTTAGCTGTTTAGGGCAAGTACTGATGAGTCTGATCTGGCAAAGTTTCAGAGGGGCTTGTAACAAGCGATTTTGGTAAAACAGAGTTATAAACCATGAATGTTTGTTGCTCCAACGACAGTGACCGTCCTAAGTATTGGTCCACTCAATTTGGAGATACAATCTCGGTTTTCGACATCAAATCGCTGGTTAAAGAGAATCAGTTTTGGAGAATCTTCAGGATCTTTTGAGTGGGGGAGAGCTGGCGGCTTTTACCATTTCTTGGGAGGGCGTCTTGTCGGTATCAGTTGGGTAGCCAGATTTCTCTCACGGAGGATGCAGTATGTTGCTTGGTCGCCGGCCCGGGGGAGGGGTCTTAGCGGCGGGGTGTCCCCTTCCCGGTTTGGAAATTTTTTGAAAAAGTAGGTGTCCTTATATGCAATCTGGTGCCACATATACAACGATTTGAAGTAAATTTGTGTTAAAAAATTTATGATTTTTTTGAACTAAGAAAATAATCGGCATCAGTGAGGGGGGCATATAGAGTGTGTAATGTGACAAATGCTCGCGAAGGGAGCCGAAATTTTGCATTTTTACATCAGTGGTCATCATGGAGATTCGAGACCATTCAGACCAATGATATATTTTTCTCACATTGTATAATTTTTTAGACACTCCAAATCCCAGTGGGGGCGAGTGGGAGGGTGACAGGCTTTCATGGGGCCTCCTTAGCTGCACAAGTGTTCAGGTACATAAAATAGATTACTTCATGCGCACGAAGCGCGCGAAAATCTTTGCACATTTTTCTGGTATTCGATCAAAAGTTCGGGAACTCAGTAGAAAATTGGGGCAATCTTTTCACTTTAACTTCATCTCTGCCGGAATTTCACCTATTCTGTGCCCAATTTTTGTCATTTCCTGCCCGAATGTTTGACTTCAGAAAATTTTTGGGGCAGTCTTCCCCCTGCCCTTCCCCGTCTTGTACGCCTATGATCATGTCCTCAACAGCGTAAATAGCACGATGTTTATTGCTTTCATTCATCAAATTTCCAACATTGATAAAATTGAACCACTACTCCTCACTTTTGTGTTTTAGAAGTTTATTTTATAGGAAGTAATCACTACTGACAGTTGTACAGAATAATTTTTGTGAAAAGGTGCGAAGGTGATCTGCGTAAGAAAGATAACTATTTTTTCCACAAAAATTCTGAGCTTTTCTTAGAAATTTAAAACTAGTAGATCACATATCTAGGGCTACGGGGTTACTCTGGTTCCCGAATGCGAGAGCGTTACTTTAACTTTAGTACACAATATGCAACCTTATCCACGGTGAATCACTAATTGCGTTGTACACCCTGTGACCTATGATGTAAAGACATTGCTCACATGCGCTAGAACAACTCTTAACTTACTCTTAAGCGCTTCCCGAATGTATTTAGTTTTAGGGTACAGGTGATAACATTTCTTTTCTCAACGAACGCTGTTTGGTGAATTAATGTATGTCATCTACAAAATGTTAAAACATTTCCACATGATCCAAGTGATTTTTATGGCTATAAATACTTTTCTATCAGATTCGTGCATCAAAAAGCACATATCGTAATATTATATGTATGATTTATTATTGAACCTAGAACATTTCAAGATGTCCTTCGAGACTCTGGCCATTTCGAATTTTTCCGACGTTTTCTTATCCGGGAGAATTCCGAAACTCCACTTCAATTTTGGAATGCAGTGGAACAGATGAGAACAACATGCAGAGATGCAAAATCGAGGCAAAATAAGACCATTTTGATCGTTCGGAAATTTTTCGGGAAGGCAACAGACTATGGTAAGCTTAGCACGTCAAAGCAAGAAATAAACCTTGTCTCAATTTCCCATACTTAAATTGGCACGAAGTTCGTAACCTGGGCGAAATTTCTAGAGGTCAGTTCATTGCCACCTCCATTTGCGGAAGTAGGAAAGTCGACACTCAGGCGGATCCTTTCCTTGTAACCCAGTGCCTTTCTTAGGGCGAGGTCTATACAGAAGTGTGATGCCGCTTAGGTGAAAATTTGTGATGTCTTTCTCAAAGCTTTGAACTGATTAGCCTACATATTTACAATTCTTTTTAGTGAATTTTTCTATAATTTTTTGCTGGGTGCAAGAGAGGATTGCTATGTAAGGTCCCTTACCATTGAGAAATTTTTGCCTTTGTATGATCGCTTGGATACAAAATAGTGTTATCTTTGAGAAAAAAAAAACTTTGAATTGATGATAGGTTGCAGACATTCCCATTATTTAGCGTTTTTCGTCTGTGACATAGTACTGTACCGTGCCACTGTCGAAGGCCGGTGCCAGGTAAGAACCTTCCTCCATTTAGTGCGCTACTTGGCTGTCATTGGGGCTACTATCCGTTGGTGCGTAGCGTAAGTCTCTTTTGGCTGAGCATGCCTCCCAGACCGGCAGCTGTATCTCAAAAGTTTGCATCTGAATATTTCTGACATTCCATGCTGTAGAAAGACCGATGCAGTAAAATTACTTTGCAGGAGAATGCAGGACTAAAAGGTACTTCAAGAGCTCGTTGATTTAAAGTTAATCATAGGGCTTTTTACATAAGCATGGTGTGGAACGGCGAAAAACGAGGCTTAAGCGTCCTAAACGTCTAGGCTTCAGCTGTGTTGTGAACATCATGCATGAGGAAGGACGATGGTTTGTTAGTGTGAGCAACCCGCATGAGATCCCGTTTACAGAGGGGCTCCACAGCGGAACTCGGGTACCTCCTAGGGAAAATTAGGGATAATGGTACCTTTATATGCTATTTTCCAGGTTCTGTGCGCCTTAAAATCGATATCAGGTTATGGACCCGCTCTTGACACGCTTGAAGTGAAAAAAACACTGTGTTGATATTTTTTTACTAAAATAGCCTAGCCTATATACGATCGTAAATCAAATTTCTAAATACTCATACATAGTATCAAGAGTATGAATGTAACATCACTCACGAAATTGAAAATCAAGTGTTATTCATTACCTACATGGAGGTGAATTTCTTTCTTGAAGAACCTTATTTTTGTTATTAAAAAAGTTGCTTCCTGAATTTGAAATTATGTCTGAACGTGTTAGGATTGGATTAAATTACAGTTTTAAAGGTACGACAGTTATCTGTACCACAAAAGTAATAGATGTTTCTAACAGTTTTTGGTCATGTATTGAGAATTCGCTCCTTTCAGATCATCACCCGCGTTATGTTGCCGACATGGTCAAATCTGGGATGGTTTTTCTTTTCCGTCTTGTGCAATCTAGGAGCCCCAACAGCTGTGTCTTTTGAAATTCTTTCTAAATACTACTCAAGAGAGTCATTCAATTACAGTAGTCCATATAACCCTTTGCCGTCCATTAATTAAAAGAAGAATGGACTTATCAATACATATATTTTCAAGGGAAAACTCGTGACGCACGAAATGGTCATCAATTTTTATAAACATCGCAAAAGATTACCTTATAGATGATAAACAAATAAATGCAAACATACGATTTTCGCTTCCACATTCAGCCAAGTTGCTTTCATCTCTTAGCGACCTCCCAAAAGGACATATTTACGCTGTAAGCAATGGTGGAAATACTTTTCCCCTGTATTTAAACCACATAAGGTAAATAAAATCCAATCTGACCGAAAGTCAAAACACCTGACATTTTAGTCTATACTCCGGACTGATAACCATCTTATTCTGTCATGTGTAATTCTCCCCATGGCCCTGACCAGAATAATGTAAATTTGGCAATTGAAGCATTTTAATGAAATTTGAGGTAGTTTATAGATGGTTTCAATTACATAAGTCACTGACCCAGACCACACTCCCGTAACGTCAGCGATGTTTCAATATATATTCTGTCACGAATATATATATATATATATATATATATATATATAGGTAGATAGACGTACATATATATATAGAAATATATATATATATATATGTACTTACACTACTGTCCATCCAAATGTGTTACGATCCTCAATGCGTTGCAATGTGTATCAAAAGAAGCTTTGGAAACTGCCCTCTATTCTACAAATATTGGTACTTCAATGCCCTAGGCTGGATTTGTAGGCGAAATGAGATATGAAGACGCCTCCTCTTGGTTAATGTAACCTAAATTAAACCTAATATTGTGCTGCGCCTTTGATTAGGTTTGTTTAGATACTGGCGCATTAAAAATGCAAAATATTACTTCTCTATCAATTCAGGGGTGTAAGAGTATGAATATACGTGCAATATATACCTGTTGGTTTTCTCTATGTAAATTTTCTGAATTGTCCAAATTTTTACTCTCGTTCCTATCAGGTTGCTCACGAAATAATTTTGGCTAAATTTTCTTGTCAACCCCAAATTCCCTTGCACAATGACAGTCAATTATGATCACCATTGGGAAAATGTGACAGCTGAGAGTATGACAAATTCTGTTGATTTCGCTGACCGTTTCAGAGAAAAAGCGTTCCATCTTTACATTGCTCACTCGCTCATTCATTGCCTTGTTACATCAGTGTCACCTTAGGGAGGAAATAAAACACACAATATGCATAGATACGTGACACAGAAAGCCTTTGCATCTGAATAAGTTACGAAGGGGGAGATCTGTATATTCGAACATTTGTTGATTCGATATTATTCCATCCTGTGAACAGCACAAATGACAGATCACTCAAAAGGACTGGTCTGGTAAGGAGGTTTGAAACCTGATCATACCCCACACAACATTGGAGTTGCTAGGGTACGTGTGTCCAACACCACTAATTGTCCCTCCATTGACTTACACACTAATTTTGGTCCGTTTCGTGGCTTCTGGACCCTTGCAGAAGTTTTCAGCGGGCACAAGCTACCCATGATATGAAAGCTGACGAGTTGGCCTTTCACATCAATATCAAATGTGTCTACCATGACCGTTCAGATTTTGAGCTAGAAGAGCTTGTATAATACGGTAATGGTTCCTGCTTTTTCAGTAATGGTTCCTGCTTTTTCACTCTTTCAAAATGCCGTTTTGCATCGGGGAAGGATATGTTGCGAAAAAGTGCCGGAAATACCTTCAGTTTTCTTTATCTTTGCAGAATGAGTACTTCAATTACTTTCCTACCACATGAACATCACAAATTGAACACATCACTCAAGCAACATGGTCTAAACTGTTTTCTAGGATGTTAAATTCATAGGGTAATATCCTCCGAGGAG
>WURT03333797.1:0-24230 GCA_009936505.3 Holothuria glaberrima | reverse complement strand
ACTTTGTGTGTGAAAGTCATTGACTGTTTTCGGTCTACTTTTGGGCTAAAAATCCAAGAAGCTCCAAGAAGCGGGGAAAAGTGGGGGCTGCAGATGCCCTACGTTGTATTAAAGATTCCTTATGCTTTTGTTGGTGGTAAAAGGTCATTTGATGTCATTGGAAGTTATTAAATTGTAAAAACCTCGTTAACATGACTTTTCAAGAAGTGAAAGAAAACAGGGTCACCCGAGGCCAATTTGCACGAAAACGTCATAACATGATTTATAAAGAAGGATATCGTTGAGAGTTCCGTTACTTTGCATGTCGATAATCCACATAAAGTTATTATTCCTATAGTGTTTAGTTGACTTCAAAGGTCATTTGCAGTGTTTTATCCGAGGCCGGCTTATCCGAGACCGAGACCGAGACCAAGACACGACCATCCGAGACCGAGACCTAGACATGACTATCGGAGATGTAACCGAGGCCGAGACACGGCGAGACGAGACCGAGACCTACTTACCTTTTTTTTTGTTAAAGGAAGAGGAGAGAGAGACACACACACACATGTAACTTCATATGTGCATCCTTTTCAAATGTTCTATAACTCATCTTTGCCAACGGTAATTCAGGAGGATCAGGGGTGGCACCAAGATTTGCGCGACGGGGGAAGACTCCCCGACGGAGGGGGCAGCGACCAGAAGCGACCCGACAGCCCCGATGGCGTCGAGGGGTTGTTGAGGAAGATTTGAAGAAAAGCTGTGTACTAGACCATGCCATTACGGGACATATATTTTATGAAACTTGTATATATTAGAGGAATATGGTTCCGCGCTGATTTAATGCTTTTCCCGGAACCTAAACTGTGAAGTTTCAAAGCGCGCGAAGTGCGCCAAAATTGTTTTGGTAAGCCTACACTGAAAAGAACCTGTACCAATTTAAAGCTTATATAGGTCAATTGTCCAGGCCGTTGTGCCCTATCATGCATAACTTAAATTGTACTTCCCGGCTCCTCGAATCACTAGTTGTACCGAACGACAGACACAAGAAAACATTCACTAGGTTCAGCGAAATGAGATGAACTGCCCGATATTTACATTAATCCATGTATTTTACTTATAAAGTTGCCAGAAAAGGTGGAGAGGGTTTGTAATATATTTAGCTATAGGCAACGGAACTGAGGAAGCATGGGCAAAGCGTACCGAAAATGTCTATTTTTATCGTAGGTATGACCCTTTTGAAAGCCAAAATAATTAGTAAACCGACCATGCAACCATGGGTGGCGACAACATTTTCCCAACAGGGTGCCGGGATATGCCAGTGACCACAAGTTTCGACAGCCCTATGTCAAGGGAGTGGTGAGAAGAGGATATGAAAGAGCCTAACTATCCCTGCCATTGCAGGGCATGTTTTGCATAATATTACTTTATACTTCAAGAGCCGAGTTGCACATTGATATTGTTCTTTTGAATCTTAAACTTGAAATTGTAAACTGTGTACTCTGCCTACATGTAACTTGGTAAGGTGGACAGGGCCTGTTACGTCTGGCAATGCGGAATTGAACTATTGAAGAAATTGGGGTTACTCTACAGCGCGCGAAGCGCGCCGAAAATTTTGGAATCTTTCTAGAGAAATTGTCCTTTACAGAGCATAAAACAGGTAAACCGTCGGGGCGACTAGTCATACTTTGTCGTATTGACTAAGACTCCTCGACGAAACAGTACAAATTCCCCGACGGGGCCAGCCTTCCTAATAGCCCCCTGCCCCACCTGGCGCCACCCATGAGGAGGATAAATCTCAGATCCAAGGATATCTCCATGCACGATGCACAAACGACTTACAGAAACACGTGGGCAACCTCAGTAAAGTGTAAGGTACTGACGTTAGTGTCTAGTAGGGCTACAGTCCTTCCCTCGTACGTACAGTATATATACCGGTATGCACGTTACAGTCGACGTAGGTCAACGTAGTGTCCAGGGCTCTCTATACTTCTACAGCTATACAGGATCTCAAGTCAGCGCTCTAGGATATAGTGAGCGCTAGCACCAGAGTGACCTATTCCGATCATTGCTATAAACGATGTAGGCAAAATTTTGTAACCTGAAACTGATCAAGTTTTGTTCCATGCCTCGTTCCGGCCTCGAGCCGAGACATCGAGACAATTGACCCGAGACCGAGACCGAGACATGAATGGCCGAGGCCGAGGACCTAATTCCGGGCCTCGAGGCCGGCCTCAGACCGAGGCTGGCCTCGAGGCATATAACACTGGTCATTCGACATTACAGTTGGTCACGCTTTATACCCTTGCAAACATATACTTTTTAATCGTTAATAGCACGTATCAAGTTCTTACGTCCTGCCCTCGTCTAGCATCGTGCGGCAACGTCCATCAACGCCCCGCACCAAAAAAGCTTGAAAGAGCTTGCCATCTTCTGTTTTCATTCAGAAAGGCATCATGTAATGGGGGTAATGTTCTTTTTAAACGTAAGCAGAATCAGGTGATGTGAGTTGTACAAGAAGGTTTTTCAAGGACTATTGCGCAACCCACTGTCTTGAATGAAGTGATGCTTTCAAAATACGTCCACCATGAAAACAGACTGTGGAAAAGTAAGATTCATTTTTCCACTTTTGAAACAATTACATTTCCTTAAAATTAAAAAGTTTAGGTTCACTCTTAAGAAAAGGTTTCGTGAAATAATGAATTTAATACCAGACGTGGAACTAAATCTAAGCATTGTGGTAAAAATTTTCAATCAAGTCTATTGGTTGACTATCGAAATATTAACAGATGGAGTTCTTACTTTCGTAACTGTAGTCAACCAGGGGTGATCTCGTTTTCTTACATTGAAGGACAATGGTTTGTTTTGTTTGTTTTTTCCTTCTGCTTTGATTTTGAAATAGACAGGGACATACTATGATAGTTAGAGAATATCAAGCGCAGTGAGTTCTATGTCTCTCGTGCTTTCACAAACAAAACCTTGAGAAAGGCAGAAGGGCGAGTTGTGGAGAATATTATCAGTAAAAGTTGAGATAAAAAAGGGCAGTGTAAATAAATATGATGGAACGATGTCACGTGTACCTGGTTTTTTTAACGAATTTGAATGTAACAACTTCATCTGCTGATAACTCAACTGCATGTTACTTTCATCAGACTGCTTGTAGTAAAAATACCCCTGTAAAATAGCGAAATTTATCGCTAAATCCTTCATAAAATAGATTTTATAGAAAACATAAATTACTCAGAAGGCGATTAGAAATAGGAAATTGGCACAGTCAAAAATACATTGTAAAATTCGACTTACAATTCCGCCAAGTTTTACCTTGTGCAGAAAAGGAATACATCCCAAACTGATAAAAACGTAGCCATTTTGAACATTTTCAATTAAATTTCCTCCTTGCTGTTGCTTTTTTTGTTTTGGTTACAGAACCCCACTTTTGGGATGTTTAATACAACAAAAGAAGAAAACAGAGACACATGTTAATTTTAAACGTATATTGTCATTTAAAGTGATACCATTCATCTTAAGAACTTACAACTTTACAAATTTATTCGAAAGATCATTTGGAAGAGTCTTGAGCGATATACGAAGTTCATGGTTCGTAAATTTCATCTCTTGCGTAAAACAGACATAAACATTAACATTTGCTTTCAGCGTTTCAAAAGTACGTGTTTCATAAATTCATTTTTCTTATTAGTTAGGATTGGACAAGAAAAACAATCGTGAGTGACGTACGTGTACAGCAGTCATAGGTTCTATATGTTTCCCATTGCTTTTAGTATTCACACAATTTTCCTCAAGGAAGAAATATTTTATGCTGAACCATTCAGTTTTCATTTGCTATTACAAAGCCAAAAGGCTTTGTGATTCCTGATCTTTGAGAATATTTTCTAAGTACTTTACCGTCTAGTGTTTCAGATTAACATGGTGTCATCACCAAATGCTTCTATAGAAAAGTCCTCTTATAGCTACCTCGAACGACAGGCAAAACCAAAAGTTGCACCTAAAATTTGAAAGAAGCCTGAATTAACACAGACTCAGCAAAAACCCATCAGAGAGACTTGCAATTGTGATTGAAAGAACTAATAAGAATGGCTTCAACAGAGTGTAATCAAAACTTGTACTAAGCGGCTTCAAAAAGCAGAGTAACCTACTTAACTGGTCGGCACAAAAGTACTTCAGACGTAGAGTGCAGCCAACTTAATTAAGTCAGCCGTATAGCTCTGACAGATGGGTGAAAAACTAACACTACAAAACCCATCAAATGACCTTTGACCTGCACAAACTAAATGAGGCCCTTTCACCACATGGGGGCTTTTATGTGCCAAGTATGGTCTCCATTAAAGTTATCCTCCCAAGATGTCCTACGAGCAGCTATATGCAAAATTATTAGCCATGAACACGACGATGCGGTTAAAGCACGTTACAATGGATTGACGTAAGTAACACGGACCGGAAGATTTAAATCTACGTATTATGTATTACGTACTTTTGACTAGAGTTCGATTAAGTTTTGGTGTGATGTTATTATTGGCAGCCGAAAGATGATGTAAAAAGGTCTTTTGGTTTGACTTTGTATACATAACACTTTGCTCCTGATTACAGCATTGTCTTTAATAATTCAGGCTTGGAGGGGCAGTTGTTGTTTACGTCTCTAAGCGAGAAACAAATGTGGGAAAAAAACTATGACTTATAAATTACAACTTCACGTCGGGTGGCTAACCAACTCAACAATTTAGGTCAAATTTGTCATTTTTTATGTTCTGAAAGGCCAGTTTAGATGGGAAATCCATCCGTAGATTGCTATTGGAGGAAAAACCCACCATACTGTGACCCGGCCGGGGATCGACCCTCGGACTTCCCGATTGTTAAGCTTCATTGCTTCAAATGCCACTACCTTTATCCACTTGGCCACAGAACCGGTTAAAGAACTGAAAGAAAGGTATGCATATCTTATTGCCACGAATTACATCTTTTACTGCATGCCCGATGTACATCATTACAACTATTCTGACTATGTGCACTGTAGCGAAACATACTGCTGGTGTGCCTAAGCTTTCGGATGTAAGTTCTGCCTAGGATGAATCAACTCACCAAAGAAAGTAGAAAAAAAATTGCAAAAGGAGATTCATTTTCAAATGCAAAGATTTCTTCTTCCATTTTTAAGTTAATCTTCCATCCTTTTTATCGTTTGCTGATACCTTTATGGTATTGAAAACCTTGTGTTCTAAGTCACATGTTCATGGGTATATAAACAACTCATGGCATGGTCAAATATAGGTCTGGAAAACTCAAATGTGAAACCTTAATGCTATTTACTTAAATTGCTACCCAAGGTATAAGAAGAGTACACTTGTGTTCAGGTTGAGAGTTATTTCATTCCGGCATTTTTGCTTTTTTTCACCTTCCTTGCCTCTGTTGCCTACCTAAGTCGTGGCGATGCTGAAGACACTGGCTAAACTTTCCTTGAAGTAAGACACACTGCGACAGAACCTTAGACTTCACGTGATCATGAATATCTACCGTTCCTCCAGTCAGTACGTTCTTTTTGCATCTTTTCGATCCCTTTTCTTAACTACCGCTTAGCAACTTAAATTCCGTTCTATCAAATTCTACACAATTTCACCATTTTCCCATCAAATGGTCTCTTTTTATTTAGTCCGAGTATTATTTGCAGTCGTTCACCCTAATCATTTCCTATCATCTGTGGGACCAACCTCCATTAATCAAATTGAAAATTAAGGGCAACAAAGACACAATACAAAAGAAAAGTGATGCATTCAGGGTTTATTGCCCCTTTTTTTGCTCGCAAATCCTTCTTGCCTTTTTTACAAAGATCAATATGCACCTTACCATATAATATGGGTTACGTATTTTGTCTAATACGTTGCAGTTCAGATAGATTGGACCAAGTTTATTTTCAGGGTTGAGATTAGGTCACCTTACCAAATCAAACCACTCATTTTTTGCACTCTGCTGTTTCTTTGCAAGTTTTTTTTCTACATCATCTCTGTGCTGCTAAATATGTAGCCCACTCCTCATACCTCGTGGTGATTCTGGGATTTTCCACGAAGCAAGGGGCATGCCTCCCGACAGCTCTAAACAGCTTCACGTGAATACAGCTGTACTGATATCTAGTACCCAGCTAGTCCTGTGATCTTATGGAGGGAAATGGTTGTCAAAGAAAATATCGCTTGAGTGTAGGTTAACTGTTTTAGAACTTAATTATATCGCTTTTTTATCGCGTCGTATTGCGCCTAGTGGAAGGGCTTACGTAATGCCATTCTTTTCATTGTTTTATCATATTGCATTAGTGTGGAAGTGCTTTTACGCAGAGACAAACTTTGCAGTGAAATATTACAACCAGCTTATGTAGGTTACCTTAATGACTAATTAATAGCTACTCGAATAAGCTATATCACTAAGAATCAGACTCAGACCTACGTTCTGCCTGACAACATGTCTGTTATGGGTAAGTAGTGTTGAAGTATTGTGGCCTACCCTGATATAAGACAAAATGAAAGAAAAATATAATAATCAGTTTTAAGACCTACAGGCAGTAGAAGTTGAAACGGACAACAAACACAAAAAAATGTGGGTAAAATTGCAGCCGTTCTAAATTTCATCTTCCTCTCAGGTTGCTACATTTTTAGGTATATCATTTTGATTTTAGTTTCGGTGACGGCATGAAAACTACATAACCATAAAATGTGATGTGACAAAGCAGAGACATTTAATTGCATATTTTACCATTTATACCAGAGATGTTTTAAAGGACCCTAACAATACCAATAAGTACTTTCCCGCTTATGACAAAAGCACTGCCAGGGCACTGAAGCTTAAATTATTACAAACTGTCTGTGACTGCCTATGCATTACTCCTTGGTCATCACAGTGGCGTATACACTGCTCGTATGAAAGACGTACCACAAATAGACACTGTCTACTTAATCAGTACGTATGCATACCATATTTGTAGACTGTTCTAATAAAAACACAAATTTACTAACCTGATACTGTCAAGTGGTACTCCGACAAAGTAGTTGTGCCACGGATACACTCATACGTTCCTTCATTGTTCAGTGAGACGGACTTAAAATAGACAGAGCCGTTTGGAAGTATCTGTAAACCCCGTCTCAATTTTTCACTCGTGAATTGTTTGTTGATAAAGATAACGAGGCTTTCATATGACCAAGTGATAGCACTGCCGTATTCACTATAACAACTTTCAAGCAAAGCTGATTCGTAAATAGCTACAGTGCGTACTACATTTACCACTTGCTCATTTCCACAAATAAATGACACCAACAACACCGCGCTTACAATTAAATTTAAACAATTAAATAACATTTTTAATTTGAGTCATGGAAAAATTTTAAACCTTCAACTCTGAGTCACTACAGCAGGAAATTGATATTGCCTTTGCCACATTGCTTGTAACTTGATCGGTTCTTAAAAAAATATATCTCATATTATTTCAATTTGATTTCTACCGAAGCTCTGGTGACTCGACGAATGAATCACAATATCGAGCCACAGAGTGTAGGAATGTGGGTAGAGAACCAAAAGCATGTTGTTACTTACCAGGGTTACCATTAATAGCGCTGTTTGGCACGATAGGCTATAATTTATTTTCATTTTTTTTATTTGGTGTCTTTAAAAACGCCTTTGTAGGTAAGCAAGACGTGTATGTTAAATGTGATGCTTACTACTAATAGACTACGGCTCGAAGCTACTGTTTTGCAAGGAGAGGGAGGCACGTGGGGTTATATATTTTATGTAGCAGCAATGTGTTTAAGCAATTAACCAATCATGTTATTCAGATGTGATCTTGAATAAAAGGTATCGTTTTGAGTAAAGCAATGTTGTAATCAGGTCAAGTCACAAGTAAGGTGCAGTCATGTCAGATCGAATTCCGTCCAATCATCACTTTTAGTCGAGTAGTTTAAGAACCTTAGTCGAGCCGAGTCAGAACGTTTAAGCCATCCGATTCTAGTCAACAAGACTGGAGTTGAAGTGAGTCAAGTCATGTCAACTTAAATTCAAGATTTGAATAAATGATAATCTTCCCTTTGTCATCCCAGAGCAGCTACTCTTGGGGAGGGGGGTTCTGAGGAAAAAATTAGTTCAATAGTCTTCAAAATCTCGATACAGCAGTTTAAGAGCTTCTGAAAAGAATTTATTGTCATTTATACGTTTCATTGATAAAAATACATTTTACGGCGGTTTCAAGAAAATTGTATCGTCTGTAGTAATTAGTGGAGGCAGAAGAATATTCCATAAAACAATTTGTGACTGGCGAGCATAACCATCAATACCTCTTTGGTTTCATACGCCTACCTTGCTTTGATTCCTGTATTTTAGGTATCATGAAAACTGTCCTTGCCATTTTGTTACTTCTTCACCTAAAAGGTGGGATATGGGACTCGGATAATCCGCAGTGCAGAGACTGCAGGTTTTATTAGTTTTCTCTTCAAAAACAGTGACGCCAATTTCCATCACGAAAGATATGCATGCAGGATCATTGATGTGGTCATATAATCAGACTTTGAGTTACAAACTACTTATAAAATTATCTGTACAAGTCACACATGTTGCAGATTTTTTCTCGTTGATCCTGTTTTCTGTGATGGTAATTTTAACTGGCAAAGATATGCCTTTTATGAACTTTATGAAACATTGTCTGTTAGTGCTAAGCCCAAAGTGGTGTGTGCCTAAGTCGGATTGAAATCACCAACTTGACTTGAAAGAATAGTCTAGATTCAAATTAATGTTTGATATGTTAAAGAGGAACATAATCTAAGCATTCTGTGAAATTGTCATTCGTTTCATATGTTCTGTTCTCTATATATTAGCAATTGAAGTTGACACATTTTCTACCAAAGGGAACTTGAAGCAGGCATGTGTTATGTCATGGCTTTCACAAGGTAGGGGTTTGTTTTGTTTTTCTTTAAAATTTAATCCCAATTTTATACAACGAATCTCTAAAATATTCATACCACAAATGCATCCTGAGCAGTGGAATTTTAAAAACTTAAACATGCCCTGTGGGCAAGCCAGCAACCCAATTCAATCCGATGTCGAAATAATAGGCTGAAAAATAGAGATATACAAAACATTGGCTATCAATGTGAAGCCATGACATCACACCTGTTTGCTTTAAGCTGACTTGTGGTAGTACATGTGATAACTTCATTTGCTAATATCTTGAGAACTGAAGATGGGAATTGAGCGAAAATTTCACGAGAATACTTAGAATCAGTTTCTCTGATTATATCAAAAGTAATTTGGGTTTGGGCTATTCTTTTAAGATTTAATAGAAATGTAATTACCTAAAGAACACACAACTGATAGTCTGTATGCCTAATCTTCATGTTTTAGCCAATTTGGAAATTACGTGGTACTACAAATATGTTACAGGGAATACTTAAAGTGATTATATAACGCGATTGCTACAGGTATTTTAGCAGTGGTCGGGGTCGATATTCAGACTTAATAAGGAGTGTACACTTCAGAGTGACTTTGATAAAGAACCAACTTCTTACTCGAGCAACACCTTACTAAGTTCCGAGTCAAAGCAGGCCAAGTAGCAGGACCGTACCCTGCCTTGGGTAAGGAGCAGATCCCCCTGAGATTTTAAAACCCTAAAGAAAACATAGCCTACTTGAAAAAGAAAAAAAGAGAAAATGATAAAAACTCAAATGTCCTGAGTATGTTCTTGAGGTCCACGGAACCCTGAAATCGCAGGGAAAGGTGTCTTTTCCCCAAACTTTTCCCACGGAGGTCCCTGAACGGGCCCGCCGCAGACATACTCATGTGCGGGTAACTCGCACTGAAGAATAAATGTCCATCCTCATGAAAGATGCTAAAACATGGCTGAAGTTCGTGTTGATTTGGTTTCTTGCGGGGTGCAAGAGCATCTTATAAATTAGCCTATGATTACGTTGCTAAAATCAGTAAGCTGGTCCTTTTGACAAGAAAGTGATTTTATGGAATATATTTTTCAAGTTAAACTTTATTTCTTCTTGAATTCTTGGTTTCTTAAGCATGAAGCCTCAAAAGTGTTTAGATGCAAATTTGGTGGTATAGAAAGGGTCACTTCCACCAATCCTATATGCTACGCACCAACTGATGGTGGCCTTCAAAGTAGCGCACTAAGAGGGGAAAGGTCCAACTTGAAGTCATTGGCTGAGCATTGTATCATGTCATACCACTGCCAGCAAACCCTTAATAATTAGGATTTGCAAAACACAAAATCTCTTTTAAGCTTTGTCAAAGATAGCACAATTTTGTATCCAAGCAACCTTACTTAGACTACAATTTCTCAAAAAGGGGGGGGGGACTTGGGCAACACCCCCTCCTTACACCCAGTGAAAAACAAAACAGGCACTAAAAGTGAACCAGTTCATGTGACCCGTTCAAAACATTCCCAAAATTGCATTATTTGCATCTTACCCATCTAACATACATAAAAGTTTCCCAAAGGGTAGGTGTATCACTTTAGCTCTTATGTTTCTTAAATTCTAAATTTTCTAAACATGTAGCCAGGAAAGAAAGCCCAAAGACAGTCCAAATTTTCACCAAAGCTTACATAAATATCATGTCCTCCATTTATACATCTTATTAAATCCCTCCCCCATTATGGTGGCACTTGGTGATAATGAAAATAATTCGACTGGTGGTCATTCAATTATCATAGATACGCCACTGGACACTCTCATGCAACACGGTCGTGTTGGTGTGTCGTAAAATCCCATCTAACTAACTGCACTGTCCCCAAGGATATCTTCCAGACTACGGCAATGAGTAGGTAAAGGACTTATAGTCAAGTCGACTCTAAGATGTTAATGACTGAATTTCAAGTCAAGTTGATTACGATATTGGTTTAAGCTGTTGCTAGTAAGACGGCACTCACACCGTAAAGTTTGTGAGATCAGGCAGCCAAATTTTATATTTTCTGTCTGGAAAAAATGCGAATTGGTAAACCCTAAATTAAGTTTTGCAACAGTATATATAAGTAGTAAATGACAGGATCACGTTGTGAGAGTAAGGCTGCTGAAAGGATAGTTAAGTCAGTGAGTCCTATCGAGACGACTCAGCCTTTTTAAGGAGCATAGTCCTTTTGTGTTGCAATTTGAAACCTTGCCCCCCCCCCCTCCCGGGCGTCTAGCCGGTGGTGGGGTCAAAGTATAAAGACGTGTCGCATAAATCCAGCTGACGGGAAAGGCACAAGAGCGATAAAAAGGGTAGATAACGCTGCCAGGGATAAGACGGCCTGGGATCAGGTTACGTCCCTATTTTGTAACATGTTGAAACCATTTGATTTGTACTTCTTGTATTTTTCCCATAAAGACAATGAATGGGGACGGTCATCTCTTCGGCTCTTTTTATCGGTGAATTTCACTATTCGCTGTGACAAAATGATTTTTGCCAATTTTTTCCCTACCTTTTTCCATTGCTGTCAGGTTCATTCAGTACTCTCCAATCTTTTGTATTGCCAATAATCACAAATCTTTCTCCCGGTCTTCCTCCCATCTATTTCTTTTCTTTGTTCCACGTCCACAATGCAAGTAGATGTTTTGTATGATATATCTCCCCATGTTGCATTTTCCATGTTCACGCTTATCGGAGGATGATCACTACAAGTAATCTTGATGGAATGAGTAAAATTGCTTGCTTTATTGTACTCTGAAGAGTTCCTCTTCATAGATTGACGAGTGATATACTTTCTCAACGAGAACACTATCAATATTCTATGTATACCCACTTTCCCCCAGACTGCGCAGTCTTTTTCCCCTCTTCTCGCCTTCTTGGTATTTTCCAGTGTCCTCTAAAATTTTCTTTTCCCCAACCTTTGTTTCCCCCCCCCCATCTCTCACATTCTAAGTATTATTTTCAACTCCGATATGTGCGCTTATTTATCTTTTTGGCCCAGTCATTTATAAATATTTACTTTGACAGGTTTAATAATTCAAATTCAATTTTATTCATGTCACATTCCTTTCTGTTAAATATAGACCGAACCAACTATGAAGTTCTACTTACAGTTGACGGCTTTATTCTACCTATTCTGCATCAGAATAAAAGGTGGGTTGGATTGGCTTAATGAATCTATTTTTTGTGACTGTTGGCATATTCCGCTGAAGTGAGCTCTTCTTAATGTTAAAGCGGAACCAACAATTATTTTCGCTCCCCTTTAAGTCCAAAATTTTAACAATAATATGACTTCCCTTTTTGAATTCTTTATGTTATCGTAAAACTGGCATGCTCGCAAAGTATTTTGCGTAAAAATATTTCGAAGAGGTATAGCTTAAAATTTGAATTAACGTAACTATAGGATTAATAGCCGAGGAAGCTCCTAGTCTATTTAATAGAAATGTTTTATTTTATTTCTCATAGCAGTCCAAAGTAGAGAGTGTCCATCTCCTCAATATGTTACGGCGGGTTTTGGAGGTGTAACCCAGTGTTCGTTTAGGGAAGATATATTCAATGTACTTTGGTATATTTCAAGTGACTTTTTCCGGTATGATGCTATAGTGACTCTTAAAGAGTCAGTGAAAGGTGGAAGCGGACTTATCTCGGGTGAATTTGATATTTATCCAAATGGCTCATTAATCATAAACAACGTTTTACTGAAGCATGAAGGGACTTACAAAGTATTTAAGCTGGACACACCTGCCAGTAAACCAATGACGTATACAGTCAGTGTTCATGTGATTGGTGAGTATTTATAATGTATTACTAAAGACCAAATGCCATCATTCTTATATAACTTAGCCTTAACTCCAAAGATTTCTACTAAGTAAACAAACTCTCTAATATCAGCGATATTTTGATCAGTTATGATTAGGGTATGAAAACAATTCCTTTGTACGATTTAATACCACTGTAACCTTCTAATAGAATGAAGTTTATACTTAATATGCGGGATTACTGATATAAGAGAACATTATACTTTGACCTCATTTCGTTTGACATCATTTGTCTTGTGAAATAATATCAATAAATGAGATGTTTTTTCATCAAAATGGTCCATCATTTTCGCTTTCTAATAATCTTAGTTCACATTTGTTATAACAATGGTATAATTTCATATTCAATAAAAGTTTGATATAAAACAGAAGTTATAGTGCAGGGTACTCGGGCTTCATTGTATTAAAGTGAAACTGGAAAAGAGGCTGCTTGGTTGACTCTGAGTTATGGCGTATTGTCACATCTAGCTACATCTGACCATAGACGTTTTCCAAAAAAGCAATTACAAAGGATTGTGAGATTGAAATTTGAAGTTGCGTCGCTTTTAGCCACAGTAAAATGTAATTGACAAAAACGACACATCACCCACAATCCTTTGCCATTTTTATTAGGAAAAGGGTCTATGGAGCTGTTACGGAAGGAGATAGAGTACCCTTAATTTTATCTATCAGACAATACAAATTTGTGATAATTAGATCCTTTCGCGAGGAGTTTGACTTTGATTGACAGGTCCTTTATTTCCTCTTCTTACCTTGTTTGCTTCGACCTCCACGACAAGGGTTTGACCCCTTTCATACAAGCTTGATCTTCAAACAAAGACTTGATAAAGTAATGCTTTGAAATCTGCGATGTCGACACCGGTGAAACCTTTGTCATCTTTTAATGTAGACAACTGCAAATCCCTCAATTCTGGTATTAGTTTTTTTTCTTTCATTATTTCATGAACATCTCATTTTCGCAATGCATGTATTATTCTAACCTCCACATTTTTCCTGAAATAGTGAAACGTTCATACATGTTCGATAATTTAATAAGTCATTTGAACATTTGTTAAACTTTTTCAAAATGTGAACACAACTTTCCATTTCCTTGAAATCTGTGGAGAATACGGCAATGGTTTAAACCATACCCAACACTGTGTAAGATCTAGCAGATAACAAGATATATTCCCATCACTTTGTTATCGCGTTTAATTGTTTAAATCCAATACATTTTTCAAATACAATCTGGAGCTCACTGTCTTCAAAACAAATATTTTTAAACAAAGGTAACGTGATTTATCTCCTTTCGTAACACCTCCATGGTTTTACTAAGAGGGTGGTATTAGCTCATTTGGAAGAAAGGATCCTCCTGATATGATGCAATGGTGTTTATTATAGAAGCGCGTAGAAATCAAACCAACATAGAACTCAACACATCGTCACATGGAACTAAATACCAGTAGATTTTAGAAAGGTTTAAATTATCATATATTTGTTGTTTACATTTTTCTCTACAGCCGAAACTTTCGACCGTGTACCCATTATAAGCAAATGTGCCTACGAAAATGGAATATGCTATCAGATTGTATAAACAGATTCTGAAATATCATGTAGAGTTAAAGATGCCCGACCTGCAATTCCTTTAAGTTGGATGGTTAGAACCATTGACGGGGACAGGAATATTACATCTAGATCAGTAATTACAAATGAGACCAATGTATATTTCACGTCACGTGTTACAACCCCATACCCATTTGCCTACTCAGGGATATTAACCCTTCTTGTTTGTAAGGCGGATGGTCCATTAGGTTTACTTGAAAGGACTGAATCACTTGTTTTGTTACAAAACATCAATGAAACGCTTATGGGTGTTGAAGCAAAACGAATGGTAGTGGAAGTAGATTTCACTTTACAATTACATTGCAATAATAGCCAAATATCCTATTTTGTTTGGCAAGTTACACAGTCTCCAGGGACAGTTTTCAAAACAATTCTTTATGCTGTATTTCTGGGAGGTAACTTTACCCATGTAAATAAAGGGGGCTACAAATTACAACAAACATCTCTAGTTGTCAATAAAACAGGAGTGCGGGATGAAGGCACCTATAGATGCGTCTCCGGGAATGGATTGGAAGATGACGTAATAGTGTACCACGTGACAGTGTTTGGTACGTAAAATTCACCCACCTAAAGTATCATTATTCATGTTATTATCGTGGATTAAATTTGAGAAACAATAACTTGCTTCAAATGTATGCTTTACTGTACCTGAAACCAGTGAACAGACGGTGCAAAAATTTGCTCAGTGATGAGTTAATCATATTCAATCTCTTCAGTACTTTTAATTTTGTAGTATTACCAAATATAGGAATGATGGTTCAACTAAAGAATATTTAATAAAATAATTAAAGGCTGACCGTCTTTGAATTTGAAAAAATATTTCTGTCATCAACAAAAACAGTAATAGTAATAAAAACGTGTTTCCCCTTTTGTTTTGAATTATATTACTTTTGTGAAAAACCTAGACTTGTTTAGACATTGTTTCCATAAACCTTTTCTTTTACAGAGGGCTTTAACCTTCAGTTTTTTTTAACTTTCTTATTGGACAATGTTGTTTAATTTACATTAATGACTGTCTTGATCTTTAGTTTATCCTGACCCACCTTACCTCGTAGTCGATGGGTGTAGTCATCAACAATACTGCGTTCTCGAGTTACAGCCACAAGGAAGTTTGACTTGCACTGTGAATGGGATTCATCCCCAGGTCATTTTAGACATTACAGAAGTTTTCGAGCAGTCACCATATGATTTAAACTTTTATGACAAGTCACTCACCACAATAGATAATGCAGATACATTTGATGTAGTTCTCACATCAAAATATCGTTACAACGGTGCGGCAGGGCGACGGGTAACAGTTAGGTGTAAGACTGTCGGGACGAACATTGACGTGTTGCATTTGTCAACGAAATTTGACTTACTGTTTATTAAAGGTACGTAAAGAACATTTATTTCTGTAAGAACGCATTATAGTTCCACGCTATCATACACATTCCATCGTTTCCTTCCAGTATTGTTACTTATGATAAATGAAGTGATGAAAAAAATTGAGGAAACGCTACGTTTTGTCAGTCTTACTTTGGTATTGCCAAATATGATGAAGCAAGTTGGCCGTTTGCAATGCTATTTGAACGATGCATAAATAATAACATAACAGGATTTATTTTAAAAGGAGGCCATACTATTCAATAGGTACGTTTTAGTAACGTGTTTATTAAGTGCAATTTCCGTATGTTATAGCTAATCATATCCATATGTTTCAATTTACAGGATACAATAATGTATTTACATTATCGTACCCACCTAATGGGGAAATGTGATCACAGATAATTCTGGCTACACTATTAAAGTCTGTTACTTATATAAAGTAAAAGGATGTTTTATCGTTCATGACATTCAGAACAGTACTACAATATTTTAAAATATAATTTATATAGTGCTTAAATCGCAAGAAATAACTACTTTGTATTGAGGAATAAATCACATTAGGTGGAGTATCATTGGTATATAAATCGCCGAGACTCCAAATCTGGAGTCGAGATATAATATGAGACAAGGGTGATTAATGTGGTTCATTCCTATTCTACCACCAAAAATGTATGGAAAACTTATCTATATCACTTTTTACGTTTACTGACCATCCGTTGTAAAATAACAGGTTAGTGGTTAACCAACCAGAATGCAGATCTCTCAATAACTGATGGCTAGAGGTGGTAGAATACAGTGCACTGGCCTATAGCTTATCATAATTTAAATCTATTTACGAATTAGGAGAGTCTGCAATATTTGTTACGTAATATTTCTTACGTTTTTTTTTCTGTAATATCATAGAAACACATGTATCTAAAGCTTGTGCACACTACATGGAAGTGAATGATAAGTAACTATATACTATCAAACTACACATGAAAAGTAACTAGTAAGGTACACAAACTATCGGACAAAAGTAGCAAACAGTTATTAATAGTTTTAGATACATTTGGGACCAGGAGCTACAATTGCATTTACTTAGATAATAACTGAATGGATAATTTATTACATTGTACAACAGGTGCTGAATCAACTACTAAGGAGAACGTGTCGTCTGATGGTCACAGCGAGCTCCATGGTAACAGCCACTGGATTAATGCAGTTATGCTGGCAGTTGTACTTGTTCTTCTTTTTGTGTGTGCGGCTATAATTTTCAAAGGTAGGTGAATCAATACGCTGTTCAATCTGTTCAATCTGTTTGGGCAGAAAGCTATAAGAACAGCCAATTGGTTTGAGCAAACAATTATTGTCATGGTATTTGAGGTACATGCATTTACCCTGGTCTTACCGGGAACATTCGGCCAGTCTCACCGCGGCATGCTACATCGAAAATGTCACTAAAATAACGGCAATTCGTAAGTAGAGCCAGTTCAAAGGTCTTTCAAAGATAGCACCATTTAGCACCTAAACCACCTCACAAAATAAATAATTTCTCAAAGGGAGAAGTTTCATCTAGACACCACACCCTCCCTTTCACCTCACAAAAGTAAGGACAATTTACTAGAATATGTTTTTTTTTCAATATACCATCAGTTTGAAACTTTGCTCTTCCTTGCACGGAGGGCACCTTTGTACTAGGAGACAAAGAAAAGGTCCACCAGGATACACGTCATCGTAGATAAGCTAATGCACACTTACATTGACTTTCATGGCTCATCTTGGGTAGTAAAACGACATTACCGTCTGTGTTGCCCCCAATCATTAAATACTGCCTACCCCTTGAGACTACAACTGAAATGTTGCTGATTCTGTCTCTGAATGGCATATGATAAAAGCCACTTTAAGCATGTGACCAAAATGCATAATTTCAAGTGAATTTATGAAAACGTCCCCATGTAGGAGCCCTCTCTCGAACTAGTGTCTCCCAGTGGTTGATTCTTGCCTCACTCGTGCTTTCGGTACTCGGTGCCCCCTTTCTCTTTTTTCTAAAACCCTACATCCACCCCCGAATCAACTTGACAATTAATGTGACATTCTCTGTAAGTCAAATATCGGTGCCAATCAATAAATTGACATGTAATCTTGAAGTAAAAGTGGGCTTATACCCTGTCACCCTCTCGTACTCCCCCCCCCCTCGTCGCCATCCTTCTTGCAACCCCTTCTCAGGTCAGCCTGAGGGTTTAAAGTGCTTCATACCTTAAGGCAAATTCTGGCTCCACCGTGGTCTCGACAAGGAGTTCACATCGCCTTTAGAGGCGGTGCAGCAAATGCCCACTATCCCTCTCTGAGAGAATGATAAATGAGTATGATGTGGTGAAATCAAACACTGTCAATTACCAATGTATTCAGTGTATGAAAGGTGGTGACACCTGGTAACAGCTCAGAAGCCGAGTTCAATAAGCTGTGTATTATCTAAATGGAGATAGTCAGAGATTTTATTCGCAACAGGTAAACACAGATCATGTACACATATGCAATATGATCTTTGAAAAGCGAAAGGAAGGATAACGCATTACTTTACTAGATAATACGTGAAACTCGTGGTTTGAACATTTAACGAGAGTTTAATAACATCCTTACTGACTCAGACTCTCTCTAATATAAAACAATGAGCAATCATTTGCTCTTAAGAATGAGTAAGTTGTACACGATGTGACTCACAACTGAAGGAGGGAGGGCTGCACTAGATACTGACTACTATATCACTAATTGCCACGGAGAAACATTTTGCAATTAGAACATATTTGCAAAAAGTGGCTAAACAGTCACGTAACCACAATTTTTTTCGTGCAAGCTTACCTATATTTATATCAAAAATTTTAGAATGCATTGTTGATGCAATTTATTGACATGCTTTGTTTTTTTTTTGTTATATATTTTTATGTATTTCATTTTTATTCGCTTTTATTTATTATTTTGTTTAGTTGTTAATTTGTTATAATCTGTTTCTAGTTTCCAATTAGTTCTCATTATCACTATGAACTTTGAAACTGACATATGAGTTATGGTATGGTACCGGAATCAAATGTAACCACTCTGTACAAACAAAATTTAGAGTAACTGCCACCTGATAACGTTTGTGAATGTCCTAAATATGTACGATATGACTATGTAAGCTTTGCATTTATATCTTTTCGACAATTAGCCTAACTTACATGTTTCACAACAGTAAATGTGTGGCTTATGAAAAAAAATCTCAGAAACGGCACTAAAAATGACAAAGAAATTGAAAAGATCCGCTGCATAGGATAGACAAGATGAGTATCAAAAACCATTTATCATATTCGGGTTTATTTAAAGTATTCGAAAACTGTCAAAATAAGTATTATTCTACTAAAACGTTTAATTTTCTGCCCCATGTCGTCGAGTTAGTACATTTATTCCATAAAGAACTGCATATAGACAACACCTTAGGGAGGGAGCCGCAGTTTCTTCTCCCACACTCATAATCTCGTCATTGTTCTTACAATCTGAATGAACAGTTCGTGGCAGAAGGGACAAGAAAAAGAAAGGTAACTACTCCGAACACAAAATAATAAATTTTGTGGTAAGTATGTGTCATTATCGATTAAATATAGAATGAATTTGTAACAAGCTCATAACGAGCCTACCTTCTGTTCAAATATTTTTTCTGGAAGACGCTTTACCTTGAAAAACGATTTCCATCAAACAAATTTGCAGGACTTCCATGTTAGGAAAAGACCCCAAAATATGAATGTTTCCATCACTTAAATAGTAATTTGCATATTATCCAGTAGAAATTTTTATATTAATTAAAGCATATTTTGCATATTTAATGAGCAAATTTGGGGAGATTTCAATTCCACAAAGCAACAAGTTAGAACAATGAATAATTGCTTTAAATTGAAGCTTGTGGAGAGGTCTAGGAAGTGATTATGTTAGTTTTAAATTAAGTGACACCCCTATCATCGAAAAGATTTTAATTGCTTAATGAATTGATACTGTGAAGAAAAATTTAAAATGCATAAAAATGCCATAAAATTAATTTACACAAAATGAGCAAAATATTAAACCTTCATTCCCTACCTAAATGCAAGATAGCTACTCTGTATAAAGAAGAGACTGGTAGGTCTAAGAAAAATAGTAGTACGGATGTTTCAAGTGACAAAGTCTATGTATTTTTTTTATACAAAATCTAGAAATGGGCAATATATACCTAACAATACAATACCAAGATTTTCTTCAACAGAACAAATAAAATACAGGATTATCCTTACATTTTAAATGTACAATTTTGGTATCAATGTAAAGCTTTTTAAAGTTTCATTTTTCTCATATACTTTGCAAAAACTGGCAAAAAAATCACTTTTGGGTAGAGCTCCCCTTTAACTTATTTGGCAGCAAATGCATGTAGATGTAAAATTTATCTGCCTGTTTCTTTTTATTATTATTTAGTCAAAAAGAGTTGTAACAAGTCCGTTTTTATTACTGTACAGTTTGTCACAACTTATTAAAACATTTCGTTTTATCAATTGGTGCTGAGAACGTTCACCGCATAAGCTGCTTCGCTCCACGTTTCCTAGATCTACGTTAAAATAACAGTAAGGTAAACGCTATGGAATCATACACTATGTACTGAAATAAGCGTCCATTTAAATGCACCATATGGGTACATAATGAGTGGTCTTTTTAACCTTTGCTTCTAATTAAATCAATCAGGACGGAGAGATAGCAACAAACTCTCTAAATGGAGACAGAAATAAAGGTAATGCATGTGACATGTGTTTTGTTGTGATTCATTTAACTGTAGTATTTCAGTCAATGGTCAAGGTAGTATCACTATTTTTTTCTTAATGACGCTTGTCGGAATCAGAGGATAAAAGACTAGAATATTATTTTCTTCAAATTGAGTCACGGAAATGAATGCTCAGAACATAGTTAGGTGTACATTTTCTACATAAAAGATCACCGAGTTTAGATTAAACTATTTTGACAAGTTTATTTTATAAATTTTAATTTTAACCTCAAACTAGCAATTATTATCACTATTATTTTAGTAGAAACCAGACTGGTTAAGATGATGACCATTCGACTAATGTTAGCTGAGTGTAGATTAAGTCACTATAATTTGGTCTGTCTTCCTAGCTTCCAGTAAAGTGTTGGTATGATTTTGAAGATGGTGATAGTGCTAATTGTCAGGATAACAGTGTTTTTGTGTACAAAATTACAAAAGCAAGATAGAAAGTATACTAAGCGGTTACGTCACATACTGTCTGAATATTACTAAGTTGCTACGTCACATAATGTCTACAGGGAATATTTATATGTTAATAAATCAAGACTATGGCATCATATGATATCAGAAATAGTATAGAGAGAAAGGAGAAATGCGCAATCCTTTTTACAAAACATTTTATGACCGAGAGAAATTAATGGAAGAATGGTTTAGGCATTTTAAAGTCAAAATGTTTTGAGTCGATTGGACGACAAAACAAAAACCAGTACAATTCAACAACAATGGTGTCTTCTTCCTATAGCCTTGCCTAGGAATGAGCAATATAATGCTTTACCGTAATATATATTTTTTTTTTCAGAACAAAACAAGAAGCAATTCATGATTAATCCAGAAGAGGTAACTATTTAAAACCGGTTTTAGACTCTTTCGATAGAATGATTCGCACAGTATATGTCATGGAACCTCAAAAATGCTTCAAAAGATAAAAACTTCTTATCCCGTATTATTTCTTCTTAGACAGCGTAATAGACGAGGAAATATTTTGCTCATTCGTGGGTATTACCATGTAAAGTCGACTCAGGGTTCCTTGTTCATTTATTGAGGGCAATATTTAATTTTAGGTGATGCAACTTGCGAAATCTGGCACGCCAGTGCAGTATCCAAAATGGTCTTCTACCATTACGATAAGCTACAGACAATACCTTGAACTGTCACAAAAGCATAGGCGCCGGAACGAGGGGCAGGAGGGCGCGTACCCCCCAGTCGAAAAATTCGGAAAATTTTAAAATGATCCGAAAAGACGTTTAAGCTATAGATTTCTGAAAAGGGTAGGGTGAGGTGTGTTTTCGAACGAGTGATGGATCTATTGTAACCATTTTCTATCATAAATATTTCTCAAACTATCAGAATTTTCACAAATCCTTCGCTTACTATCAAAATTTTCGCGCGCTTCTTGCGCTTCAAACCTTACCGCACTGTTGTTTTTATTATCAATATCTTCAGATAGTAGCTCCCAGAGAGACACAGCAGCAAAAGTTCAAAGCTGTTTACGATTATTATGGGTAAAAGACTGGCTTTTTGAGTGGTATATTTGTTTCTTCGGCAATTGAAAGTGTCTCGATGCATATTCTGAATGCAGGTTTTGTCATGGCAATCTTAATTAACGAAAAATTTCAGCGCGCTTCGCGCGCATGCATCACGGTTTACAGTCCATCTCATGACCATTATGAAGGTAATAATACATGGTACTGGTACTATTCTGACCGCCACAACTTATAAAAAAAAAAAAAAAAAACAGAGATATATCTCAAAACATCTGTAGGGACGTTGCATCAGTATGGTATCGTTCAATCTAATTTGTAGCAGGATGTGGAAGGTTGGAAATTGAAATTGCGTATTTGCCGTAATACATTTTCAGAAATTTTTACCGAGCGCTTCGCGCGCAGCCGTTATCGGTATAGATGGTGATTGTTAATACACTCATGGAGAAAACAAAAACAATATGAAACGCGCTTGTAAGTCCTTCACTCCCTTTTCTATTCCTATCAGAGAGGTCTAATATCACTTTCCTGCATCACTCCCTCTCCCTCTCCCAGAAGCTGTTTATCTGGACTTTCGTTCAAAATTTGTAAAAAAAAAATAGTTGTAAAGTACTCAGCATCAAACTCTATAATATCATTTTGGTGTCAAATAAGCTCCCTCACTGATGCCGGGTTTTTAGTACCTAAAAAACGTAAATATTTTTGAGAAAAGTTTACTTCAAATGTAGCATATGTGGCACCAGACTGCATGTAAGGACACCTCATTTTTCAAAAATTTTCGAAGAGGAGGGTCAAACTCTCTCTCTCTCAGTCATATATGATCAGCTCCAAAAAGTATCCCAAACAGAGCACCATTTTGCATCCAATCAGACTTAAATTAACAAAAATTTCCCAAAGGATCCCCTTAGACACCTCCCCTTTATGTAGTGACAAAGGAAGGATCCCCATTGCTGTACACAAACGTAGGGCAGCACAAAAAGGGTGCAATTTACGCAAACATGGGAGTTTAACCGAGGTAGCATTACGACATCATCGATGGTGCCCCCTCCCAATCACCAAAGTCTGGAGGGGCCACTGCACAAATGTGCAGAACCCCTTGCATCCTACGAGATGGTTTATTGAGGAACTGTTTACATTATGGAAAAGAGTGCATAGTGTAAAAATAAATTGTTTAAAACATCTCCAGGATCCTTCTATCTGTCCAGAATAGTTGCCACAAAGCACAGCTGATTTAATTGTAACAATGAATGATCACATAAATTAATCAAACTCGTCATTTCAAGCCGATTGATAATTTTTAAGTATTGTATACATATGACATCAATAATTTTACCTTTAGTTTACCCAACCCTTTCTAAATTTACTACGGCACAGGTTATTCCGATGGTTGCCAAGGAGGACTCTTTAGGTAACAAAACATAAATCTAACTTTTAAATATGTTTGTAACCTTTTTCCCTTATTTTCAAGGTTGATAAAATGTTTTGAAAGGAAAGAGTGATCTGAAGCTAAACGTTTTAAGTATAAAGATATGACTAAAATAACCAGCGTTTGGAAACTTGTTGACCATATCCTTTTTCCGCAAGATTTCAAGCTCTGATATCGTTTAAACCATACAGGACAACAGCTTCAGTTTCACATTTAAGATTACAAAACCAGCATGGGCTATATTGTGCAGTTGTCTTATTTATTTGTTATGCAAATTATTTACTATATAGAAGCAGTATGTTAACAGTGATAAGTTTTAAGTAATAAAATGTATGTTAAAGAGGGCTCTTTAACAGAGGGCCTTTAAATAGGCACTGCTTGGCTTGTTCAAACAGTGTGTGAAAATTGCTTTGTATTTTGCATTCACTAGTATTTACTATTTTGTGCGTATAAGTTATATCGTAATGTTTCTGAATTATTTCCTTAGGAAAGAAAAACATGTTTATTTCTGAGCTGAAAGCCAAGTACCAGGATCTCTATGACGCAGTGCAGCCTATTCCTTACATCCGAGACCGACTTTACTGTGTGGACCGGGTATTTGTTGAGGGCGGTATTGAATATTTAGTTGAAAAGGACAGGGCAGGGGGACAAGGGACCTGGGACAAGTTTTCTTCATATCATAATATCTTAGATGATGACCGAGTTAAATCAACGCGGTGCATTATAGAAGGAGAACCTGGTTATGGAAAATCGACATTAACTCTACAGCTAAGCTATGACTGGTGTAATAAAATCCCGCTATCATACTTAAAGGACATCGACGT
>WURT03333575.1:0-19173 GCA_009936505.3 Holothuria glaberrima | reverse complement strand
GAAGGTCAACCATCGTCAAAGAACGTGAGCTTTTGACAAATTTTTGTGGGATTTTTTTTATGTTCTTTGGGATTTACTCTGTTGTCTGCTTAAGGCAGCTAAAACTGTGTGGGGATTTCTTGCAAACAGTTGCATTTTTGTGGGATAAGTCTATTTCATTCCTTATTAGTTCCTAATCTGACTGATCAGGTACAAGAATCCTTCAATCCCGCACCTTAGCATGAATGCTCGTAGCAGTACTTGATTATTTTTATGTAAGAATGACTTTGTTCATGGCTTTCAGTAGGACATGCTCAGTTAGTGCAGGTATGAAAAAAGGGTTTGGATTCCCCCTCTCTAGGCCATGACCCATAGAATCACTACAACTGTATGCTTGAACTAACCGTAGGCTTCATAGTCACTGTTTTATTGAGGAGGTATGGAGGGTCACAGTCTGGGGCAGTGAGGATTGTCTGAAACACAAAGACTGTTTTAACACATGGAGCTGCTCCGTAGTAGCTCCATGGTTATATGTAGTAGATTCTTCGTTTCCTTTTTGTCCACATAGTAAATCCCTGAGTCTTATAACCTCTCACATGTCTCAAACAGAATGCTTGTCCTGCAACTGTATGTGCTCTCAGGGAGCTGCCATCATCAGTGGCCACTCCACCAGGGTACTGTTCTTACTCATAGCAATCGTCAGTTGCAGTCAAGCCTGGGTTGGTTTCCTTGGGTTGATATGAATATCTTGGTTTAGCTCTGCTGTAGTAGTTACTAGGTTCCTATCAAATTTATATACTCTTGTGACATGCAAAAGTTAAATTGGTAAAAAATTTGCCTTGTCAGGAAGAGATGGAGATACTCGAAAAGTTGAATACTGTGTATAACACTTCCATGTAAGATCAAAATTCCAATTTTTAGTATTTACTTTTTCCCAATATACGTGAAACTGCTAGCTAGGGTTGATTACTGCAGGAATTCATGAAGCTCCAGGTCTGGTCTCATTTTGGATCCTGCTTGTCAGCACAGTGCTTATTTTATGGTTGATGTCATCACAAAGATTTTATACATTTTCTCTGGTGTTACCCTGGTTTAGTGTCTGTTCCATGACGACTAAAATTGTGTCTTTTGACTATACTGTAGTTAATACTACACCAAGCATGTATTGCTCATGTGGGAAAGGTCTTGTAACCCTTCTCTAAATCAGCATTTTGCTTAAGGGTGTTGATTTTTTTGTTGTATAGAAATAGTAGAAAGCACCTGTGATTGGCTCTAACGTTACAGGTAACGCCTTTTCGGTCAGTATAGCTATTGAATCATACAACGAACACCTATTGAGAAGCTTTTCCTTTTTATACATGTTCAGTAAGGTAGATGCTTGTTAAATGTAGTTTAAGGTAATGAGACCTATTTCTATCATGTTGTGGGTATGCCTGTCTGGCTGGCTGTCTTTCTGTCTGTCTGTCTATGTCTATTGCAAGAAATAGTCTTTGGAACATACAATTGATTTTGATGAAGCTTGTAGCCTGGAAAACATAATGATCACCCAGATTGGTAACAGTACTAATACTTTAGTATGTGAAGCAACTGTCACACATTAACTGCATTTAAAATTGACACACCCCACATGTTAATTTCATGTATATTTGGTATCAAATAATGTGTACCGTCGTGTTTGATTACCTTGTTAAATCCATTCAAGATAAATCTTTGTTTTCCCTTCAGTCTGTGATGTTTATGTTCTGAAACATGAACTGTACTTGGGTAAATGAGTTTTGAAAGATTAAATTTGCTCAGGTTTCCAAATGAAAATCTGGCAGTGTGTAAAGCACTTAACAGTCAACATCATTTAAATGTTGTTTAAAACATGCAAACTAATTCTTCTAAGCAAGAAATAGCCTTGAAAGTTTTTCAGCACTGACTTGAGTCAAGATGAGTTATTGGTTGTGAAGGTTGTCCAGGAGTTAAAGGTCAAAGGTCGCATTAATTGGAACCATGTGAGGTCATTCTGAAAAAACATATGTACATAAATTCTAATTTTCTTTCTTGTAGAGGATGTTGTTTAAAGTCGTAGGGTCAAAGTAATACTTGAATAGTAGTTCCTCTTGTTATGAAGGAGTGTAATAAAGAATAAAGGACTTTATTGGGTCATTTAAACTTTTTGGTTTTGATGAAAGAAAAACCTATATTTGAAAAATAGTGTTTGTATGTATGTATTTTTGATGCTTAGTTCATTAGCATGGTATCTCAAAAAGTAAAACTGTCAGCTCTTGTACTTGGTATGTGAATGCCTCATATGGAGAGGAAGAACCACAGTGTTTTTGGTAGAGGTCAGATGTCTCTGGAAGCTATCTGAGGTCAAACTGAAATCTTGTGAGCACAATGTCTCCTGATAGGAAGCAAGGATACTTTTGATACTTTCAACTTTACATTATATAGAGAGGAAAAATCCTTTAGTGTTGGTGAAGGTCAAAAGTCATCTAGGGTCATCGCAGGTCAAACTGAAAAACTTAACATGATATCTCATTGTGGGAAGAATTATTATGCTCTTCATACTTAGCTTATATATGCATCACATGAAGAGGAAGGACTTGTTTTTGGGTGGTCAAAGGCCATCTGGAGTCATCAGAGGACAAGCTCTGAAAACCTTGTTGACATGTTGAATCAAGGTAGGAAGTGTGGTTACTCTTCAGAATTGGTATATAGATGCATTATATGAAGAGAAAGGACTTTGTGTTTGGTAAAGTTTAAAGGTCATGTGGGGTTATCCACTTAAAACCTTGTTAACATGATATCTTAAGATAGGAAGCATGGATACTTACCAGATGTAGCATGTAAAAGCAGGGCCTTGATTTACCTTTGTGGGGGCTCTGGGCACAAAATAATGTGGGGGGCCCCCTTTGACTATAATTCTCCATGAGACTACAGTGGCTCAAGCCACGAAAGGGGGGAAAAGGTTGTGGTCACTCTCTCCCACTGCCCCCCCCCACTTGAAATGAACTTATAGATTTCCTTCTTACGTATACATGTAAGCCTACAAAATGAAAGGTAGCACAGATGATCTCCACAGACTATCCCAAAAATACAGTAATGTAATTTTGTGGGGACCCCCTTTTTGGGGGCCTCTGGGCACATGCCCTGCTGGCCCATGCTTAAATCAGGCCATGTAGAAGCATCATATGAAGATAAAGCACTTTACATGACTTTTGGTAGGGGTCAAAGTTCATCTGAGGCAGGGAGGTCACAAGAAAGTCAAACTTTGAAAAGCTTGTAAACAGTTATCAAGACAGGAAGCACATATACTTTCTATTCTAGCATGTAGATGTATTGTGCTGAGTAGAAATTTTACCCTTCTGTATTAAGTAGAGGTCAAAGGTCATCTGAGGTCATTAAAGGTTAACATCTTAATTACAGGATATTTCATGCTTGGAAGTTTGGAAAACTTACATATGGTATATATTTACCACACACAAGAATCCTTTTGTTGTTGCTGTTGAAGTTGTTGTCATTTATGTGTTTGTCTCCTTGTACGGTGACAAATTATTTTTTTGTCACCAGAGGTCACACTATGCAAACTTTATAAGCATGATATCTCAAGGTAGAAATCATCGATATTTCTCATATGGTGTGTGGATGCACTTTTGTAGAACTACTGTAGTCATACTTAAATTAAATCCAAAGTCTACTGTATCCAAGTCATGCGTGGAGACCTCAGTGCATGTTTGCATTCTGGTTGACATCAAAATTGTGCTTTTCCTGTGGTGTAAAAGTTTTGAAATTGGTTATAGCCTTCAATCGTGATGCCTCATGTGTGGCCACTGTTGAGTTTAAGGTATAGGTTATTTGGTGTTCATGTGAAGTCATGGTGTGATAAGTGTGAACACTCTGTTGCAATGTCTTCTTTCTTTCGATGTCCCTATGTTCCGACAAGTCTATTTGAGGGTCAGTATTAGAATATGGTTAGGTTAGTGTAAGAGAGTTAGGGTTACCTGTATCAGAACACTGATAAATATGTTGGAGCATAAAGATGCAATCCAGAAAAAAGGCAATTCTTCTAATTCCATGGCGGATAACATTTTCGGTTCCTGATACGTTTAAAATGTGCATGTGATAACTGGGTACTGTACTAGAGCAGCAGGAGAGCTGAAATATAGTTGGCTAAAGCACAGAGTAACAGGTTAGAATAGGAAGAATGTTTTTCTACGTTTACAACCTTACCTTAAGAAGGAAAGTGGATAATTGTTCATCATATCATATTTTAATAGTCAAGGCAAGTCACAACTAGGTACAGTACTCAGTTTGGGTCATGTTTCCAGAATGGACACGGTCTAAGTAAGGGTGACCAAATGCTCCGCCTCTTCAGACCTCTCATTGGTAGGTCTGTCACATGTGGCTTCATCCTAGATAAACAGAAGCCAACAAATTTACCTGTGACCAATAGCAAAAAAAGGCTGAAACTGATCTGTTCATAATTTACCTAGCCCCATCAACTACTGGATTCTATCTACTGTAAATTATACCAGTATAACTGAATTACATCTAACCTGATTATAGACAGAAGGCATTTCCACAGAAATTTCTGTACAATATGAAATAAGCGAGAAATTCATGGAGTCGCAGATCTCATCTCCGGTTTGAAGTTCATCCCAAGTAAAACGTATGATGAGTTTGGTACACACTTCTTCACAATTTGACTTTTTGACCTGCATTTTGACATCTAACCCCAACCTTAACAAAAAACATTGTGACACGTTTTTGCAAAATATAGGCAAATTTAAGCTATAACCTACATTTTGACCTTTAACCACACCCTTAGCAACCAAATTGCACTATTTCAAATATTACCAAATCAGTCCTAGTGTATCATTTGGTTTTTTTACTTTTCACATGGAGAAGTACGGCAAAAAACTGATTTCTTTTGATCTACATTTTGACCATTGAATTGGCCCTAAGCAAACAAAAAGCACTATTTTAAAAATTATCTCATCAGTCCTAGCGTACAGTATCATGTGGTTATTACTTTTTCTGGCTTTGTTACTTGATTGGACTTTATGGTTTAGTAGGAGTTTGCAACATACTTTTTTGTTCACGCACACACAAACTCTAACACATACAGACACACAGACACACACACATTCCTAATATGCTAAGTAAATTATCTTATCTCTCCATATATTACGTGTGTGGTGATGAGATAACCAGGCCACACTGCTACTGCATTCATTATGAAGTAAAAGTTTGTTGAAGTCAGACTGACGTAATGGCATTTCCTTTTGTGTAAGTGAAACAGAAATGATGATGAAACAAAGTAATGATTAATGACGAAAATCACACCATCACCCTTGTGAACATCATTGGCAGATTTAGTTGTTTTACACTCCAGTCTATAAAAGCACATGAAAGGAGTTCACTATGTTTTTCAGCTCTGCAATACTGTTTGGAAAGAAAGCAAATTATTTGCTTACAGCAACATAGAGAAAAAAAAAAGCTGCGTAGGTTTGACTTGACGGCAAGGAGAATCAGCCATTATAGTCTGACAACTGGAGTGGGTAGACATGGAAAGGTGTGAAGTGTTTATTTGTACAACATTCATATGTACCTGAAAATATCAGTAAAGTAGGTTATCAGTATGAAAAGGGGCACATATGTTATATTTCTATACTACGCTGTATTAGTATATTTAGAAGAAGCCTATTTGCCTAATAGTCCTATGCAAAAATATGTAACTAAGTTAGCACTTCAGTACATCTTTAAATTCCTGTCAATGTATTTTTTTCATGCATCTCATGGGTCCTTTACAATGTGAATTTATTGAAAGTATTGCCCAATGTAATAGATGGACTGAAAGAAACATTAATCCGTGAAAAATATGTGCAGTTGAAAAAACGGTGTTGCCATTCGTTTATGAATTTAGTACAGGCCCACTTCCCCTGTTCTTCAGTTAGAAGTACAAAGTCATTTATGACTGATGGACTAAGTAGCAGTGAGGGCAACGCATATCGCATATTCGAAAGATAGTACAAGCCATTGTGTAATCCACTATTTCATATAATGGGACAAAATTTCAACAGTTAATATGGTAATTCAGTAATGGAATAAGACATGAAGATGTTAGATGAATGAGTTCATTTTCCAAAACTTGAAGTATATGTTCTTACATAATTCTAGTCTAAATGATTACGTAAGTTTTGGCTGGTTGTGAGAAAATGAAAATGCACTTGGTATGGCAATCATACTTTAAAGGGTATGTACAGTTGTGCCAACCTCATGTTGAGATACCTGCTGCATCGTAAAAATCCCCCCTTTCTTTTAATACAAGTATCATTCATGACGTTTCAGGATGTATTACATATAATGGTTCCCTTACAGTTATCTTTCACACTTGAAAATAGTATTACAAAAAAATGTCACATCGTTGAATAGTGGAACCACATAAATTGCTGTAGATGTCCTAGCTATGTGTCTCCCATGGTAAAAGAAAGTTGGATGTTTTCATATTTTAGTTGAAAGGATTTCAGCATTCGCCCCAAACTCATTTTGAAACAATAGCTAAATCTCACAAATTTTCCCCTATTTATCATTCATGATGTTTCAGGACCTTTCATATTCAAGGTAAACCAAGGAGTTACTCCAGTAAATTTCATAGTTTAGTGAGAAAAACATTGTATCCATGATTATCAAGAGCCATTCATGAAGTAGGGTAGACTACAACACTAATCCAAATTGGGGTGACTGCATTTTCCCTTTTTAAGCTTATGTGATGCCAGACAGTGTCCGTTGCTTTGATAATGTGCCAAATTGGGGGTGGGAAATTTTTCTGCTCTCCGTTTAGTCATCCATCCAAGAATGTTATGTTCAGACTTGTCTAGTGTCTCGTATGTTGGGAGGTTAGTCATTTCTAATGTCATCAAGTATCAGGTGCACTTCGTGTTTTTCTAAGAAAGTAATTTGCGGTCCGAAAAACTACTAAGGTCATGGTGTACCATACCCTGGAGGAGATCTATATTTGATTGTCCCTGTTTAGTAATTTCCCTGTAATTTGGAAGGCTGCTAACAACACTCATTTGTAAAGTGATATCCATTGAAGCTGAAAGTGGAAAGAGGGGCTTGTTTCTTGTCATCAGTGTCTGATGGAAATAAAGCTTGATTGGACCCAGCATGACTGTTTGGTCCTGCTGGTCACCAGTGGAAGTGAGGCAGCAGGAATCTTCCATGAGAGAAGAGGACTCAAACATTTTACACATGGGTAAATTTATGACAAGATATCCCATAATACAGTTGGATATGACTGTTAGACATCAGCTGGCTCCTGAAAGCTGACTCCTGTGATTTCATTGTAAGAATGAATGGTTCTGGACTTTCCATCATTAGAACAGTGATTCATGTAGATTGGGTAGGGTGAGGAGGGGGGGGTAAAATGTGAGTTGGGATGCTAGACAATAAAAGGAAGATGTCCTAGCATTGCAGTTGTGCAGTGGTGAGATCTTGGGGAAAGGATATGTAGTTCTTTTATTCTTAATTGCAATATGTCAGTATAGATGTAGGATATGTAGGATAAAAACTTGAGTAATAAAGAACCAAGAAACATGATGAGACATAAAATTTCAAGAGACAGAAAAACCAGTACACTGAAAAATTGTCAAAGTTATCTTAAAGAAAGGATTGAGATAGAAGCGTAGGCTTAGGACTCTTCCTTTAAATATTGTCCGAACCTGTATAGAGACATGACCTGCTAACCTTTCTGTTTCTAAAAGTGAGGCAAACTGCGTCGGTGTGATAGAAGTGTGTGCAAAGCTCGAGACCTCAATGGGTGGGGTCCAGGGGCCCACTTTAGGGCCCTAGTGGGGTCCAGTGGTAATGTCCTATTGGGATCCAAGGGGAGAAGTCCCAGAAGCTCCTGGATGTTAGTAGTTTCTGTTGTGCAAGGAAGGCTTTTTAAGCCCTCAGTATGTTTTAATGCAGGCATTCACACTTATACAGCTGACAAATTGGTTTGTATTCCTGAGACATACAGAAGAAGGGTTGAAGGGTTCCATTTGGGCTGGAAATCCAAGAGTCCAAGATCTGGTCTTTTTGCAAGTCCCATGAAAATTTCATGTCTAAGTTTTTTTTTTTTTTTGAGTGCAAAATGTAGTAAGTCAAGGAGTGGTTTGGGACAGGGAACATATTTAAAACAGAGGCAACATGTACCAAAGAAGTCCCTATAGAACTTCTAGGAAAACACTTCATTACTCAAGTTACATCACTAATTCATTATGCTGATAAATGTATCCATGATAGCCAGTGAATCTGTAAGGAACATTTTTGACAATATGCACACTACTGAACTGAGTGTAACAGACTAACAGTTGACCTTCATTGGCTCACCCCCAGTGTCAAAAACGTTACTGACATCTGAGATAAAGTTTCTCACCATTTAGTCACTCTGGTTACTGACAATATGGTACGGTGCATACATACATATATGTTAAATGTTACTTCGCTGTTTGTCAATGACCCCTGAAGGAAGTCCCCTTCCTTATAGTCTACCTATTTCTCCTGAGGTGTGTCTAACAATAAGTATGTCATCATTACTTGACTGAAGTATCCATACTTTACAGCCCTACTATTAATGCCTCTCCTAGACTAGTTCTTTCCACTACCTCTAGCTCCCAGGACTAGGGGAACATATAGTGGTCATTTATGCTTATAAAAATATTGAACTGTGATTTAAATATATTGTGTTTAAGAATGTAAGAAAAGTAAAAAAAAAAAAAAAAAAAAAAAACTTTCAGTACCTCAGGGTATAGGATAGGTTTTGTAAAGATCACAGTAAACTGCATTCAGTACAAAAAGATGCTTACCCTTCAAAGCTTTCAGTAATGTGATCTTTTTTTTTAATTATTTTTAGTTTTCAGAAAATCTTTGGTGAGTTTACTATGATATCCAATCTTCTCCACAAGTACTTAACTTTATTACATTAAGTCAGTCACATTTTTACTGCACTGAACCTTATCATGCAGTTTAACCCTAGGCCATATCATATCACCTCCTTGTCCCAGACAGGACTGTCTCCTTGCCCTGCTTGTTGTCACCTTGGTATGGCAAAAGTCCTTGCTGATAAGAACAGGATTCCATAATGACCATTATCAGATGGCCAGAGCTTCCAAATTGTGAAAAGAATCCAGTTTAGGAGCCTTGAAGCCTTGCTATATGCTTGGCCATAATCTCTCTTTTCAACCTTTTCATGTATAGGGGATTAGTCCACCATTTAGACTGTCTTTGCCTTTATTGTAGTCCACAGCATACAGAGCTTTTGGCATGAGGACTTCCATTTCTATTAATAGTGGCTGCCAGGGATGAAGGCCTGTGTAGTAGACTCGTACACCTCTATCCCGATGTGTTGTACTGCAAGTAGAATGAATAGCATGCTTAGCAGACAGTTCATAGCTTGAATGGTGTACTCTATGAAAGTGTGATACATATTCCTTACTAGCTTGTGTGCAATGGACTAACTACAGTACATGCCCTATGGTATTTACTGTAGTGTACAGTTAATGTGGGTTCAAATTGTGTGTGCATTGGGATGTGTGCTGTGTAGGCTACTTGTGAGATATCTTGGATCTGGAGCAGGCTAGGAGACCAGTTTGGTCTCAGAAGTTACTGGTTAAGGGAATTGATCACTTGTAGGACTGATAAGATGTTAGGCTATTATGGTGATTTGATCACAGGCAAGGTAAGATAATTTATAAACAATGAGAGTTGCATTTATTTAATTGTCATGTACATATTGGCCTTACTGTGTTGTGGTTGTTTACATGGTAATTGACCATTGTGCATTGTATAGGAATGTTGTGCATTTATGTTACATAACTGTACACTCAAGCATTATAAGGTTCAGTGTCACATACGTACCACTCAGGTTATATAGTGAAACTGTTAAGTTGTAGGAACATCTTACTTTGTTACCAGTTTTAAACTTTTTGATTTTGAACATGTGGCTTAATATTGAAATATGTATAATATGGAAAAAATTCCTAAAATAGGATATGTGTTGGCTGCCACCTTCCATTCTTAACAACCAGAGTATTTGTAGCATAAGTTAGGCCTACATTGCTTTTTACAGTTTGAGGTAAATTTCCTCATTATCTCGTATATTCGCCTTACTAATCACCAGTGAGAGTGAGACGCGAAATGTTGAAAGTTGAAAATGGTGGCAAATGTATACAGCCTGAGGCCTCAGTTGGTGGCCCATCTTTGATTGGTTTTTAGAATGACCCTCAGGTGAATCAAGTAGCACATTAAAAATTTAAAGGAGAAAACTTTGTAGGTGTAACTCAGTTCTGGCTATTACAACTGTCATACACTAAAAACTCGAGAAAGTAAAAGAAAGTAGCCCCCATCCCTAAACACTGGAGATCCCATGGTCCTAGGGAAACCTTTTAAGAAAATTGTTTACATGAACCACACTTAAAGGTATATTGACAGTATCAGACCTAAAACCAGGTTCATGGGCATCTGGGAGGGACTTGTCTCCCCCCCCCCCCAGGAAATCAAAAACTTGAAAAAGAAAACTTGAAGGTTAAATAAAATCAACATTTGTTATGCTATCCCTAGAAAATTTCCAGAAAATGAAATTTCAAAATAGAAAATGATTAGATGCAACTCACAAGGCCTGGGAATTGCCATTTCCAGCAGTCTGGGAGGCATTTTGGCAAAAATTTTCTTGGCGCTATGCTTAGGATGGTTAGCCAACAGGTTTCACCCGACCCGTGGCAAATTCATGGCTACACCCCTGTATGAGGCACCAACAATTAGCAATTAAGCTCTTTTTGGGGAGTAAAAAATATACCCTGATTTGATCAGTGAGAAGTAAATTACCCCTCCCTGAATTTTTTTCAGTGGACGCCCATGACCAGGTTGTCTCAGTAGAGGGTCAGATTTCCATTGAAAGAGAATTACTTTGGCGATATATGTCTTTTTAATGTTGGAATAAAATTTTTAACGTGAATGCTGTTCTCAGGTGGTTGTGTTGTCATAAGGGAAGGTTACAGTATGTTGTAGTTATTTTAGTAAGGAAGGGTGGATGGTTGCTTACAGTGCACAGTATTTAAGGAATAAATCGCATTTGGCGAACTATTAGTGGTGAGTAAACCGTCGAGACTCCAAATTTGACAAAACGGACGAGGCGAAGCCGAGTCCGTTTTTTGGCCAAATTTGTAGTCGAGACGGATTATGAGACAATAATAGTCTGACAAATGTGATTTATTCCTATTCTACCACCGAAAATGTGTGAAAAACTTAATTTTTATCAGTCTTTACGTTTACTGACCGTGTGTTGCAGAATAACAGGTTAGTGTTTAACCAATCAGAATGCAGGATTCTCAATAACGAATGGGTAGAGGTGGTAGAATTTAAAATTTTGCTCACAAGTAAGCCTAATATAATTCCATTCAATGGGAGGGGGTGGAGGTTGGGAGTAGTAAGGTTTTCTCCCAGAGCTCAATGTTAAGTGCATGTTATAGGAAACAGGATATGGTGAGAAAAATGTGTACAAAGTTGTTATTAACAACAGTAAAAGGGAACAATTTTGTGTTATATTTTGCTTGTTGTTTGCCTTACCTCTGTACAGGAAAATGGTTTTGTGGCTTTGAAATTCACATTGACAGCTCTGCACCTGTTTGTGGTTGAAGAAAGGTTGTTGGCAAAATGACTCTTTGGGGGTAACTTGTCAAACTTTTTTCAGCCAATAAAATTTTTCAAGCCAACTTTTTCATTAATGTGGTTTTCTCCTGATGCAGTTAAATGTGTCCCTACAGAAAGTGTATGTCCATTCCTCGACCCTTTTTCCCCCACCCCATCTGCACTCCCATCACAGTTCCATCCTGCTGCTGCTATTATTGCACAGATTCCCAGTAAGACAGCCTAGTCAGAAACAACCATCAATGTCACCATGGGATTGCATTAAATCGTAACTGAAGTAACCTAATGTCAAAGTTCAAAGAGCCCGATTTCCCAGGGCAGCTAATTGTTGACCATCAGACCAGACACAAACTGTATTGTACCGTACCTTGGGTGATATACTTCTACAGCTGATATTGTATCTATGTTTGCACCAGAGATCTTTTAAATGGGCAGAATGGTGAAGGTGGTGGGGATCTTCTAAGTTAGTCACTATGTTGTGTAATGTGAAAAAAAATAAGCCTAGACTCTGAAAATGAGCAGCAATAACCAGCATTAGAATTTTGCTTTGCAGGATTCTAGCAAATATTTGTGCTTACCCTAACGTGCTTCCCAGAATGAGCACTGCACTTGTAAGCAGTGTGGCTTACACCCTCCCCCTTCCTACATGCTTGGCAGTTTTGCAAGGGATATTACAGCATGTAGATACTGTACTACTCGGTGCTTATGGTTCTGTATTTTGACAACCCTTACTTTTTTTTTACCTTGGGATCATCCAGTGCTATGTGACTGCACTGTGGGAGAAACAAATTAGCTTTTGTAAATATTACAGTCTTTATGCCACTTGGCTCCCAGTTCAGCAGTATACTGTAGCTCAAATTTGAATTGCCATCAGAGGCAGATCAGATAGGAATGTCATAGATTGCCCATGGATAAACACCCAATCTTGCTACATCTTAGCTTGGGATTTATCCTTGAACCCACATCTCCTTCCACTTCCCCCTCCCCCATTCACCCATCCCCCACATGCTTCACAGTTCATAAGAAACATTGCTTTGAGAATTTCACCTTTATACATACAATGAGGTGAAACAAAATGTTTCAGGAAAACACTTTTAAATTTTATGCTGATGTTTAAGTTTGAAAGAAAAAGGAATATAAAAAATGAAGACTTGGGTGGGGATAGTAATGTAATCCATGTGACTCTGTGAACATAACAAGTCTGCTTGAAGTAAGAAAGTATTTTTATTTGTTACTTTCAGGTTTCATGTTTGTGATGGATGTAATTACATTCTTGGAATTTGATTTTTTCATACAACATATCTTTGAAAGAATGAAACAGAAGCACTGACTTGTCACTTGGTATGTTGAACTGAATGCAAATGACCTAGTTGGTTCTTTGCATTTGAATAAAGATGTTTACTATATTTGTATAAAAGAAAAAAAGAAAATGAAACTACAGGAAAAAAGAAGATGCTTACTATATTTGTACAAAAGAAGAAGACAAAAAAAAAAAAGAAGAAAAACAAAGGAAAATCCTTTTAGGAAAGGTCAGTATGGCAGAGGTTGATATTTTGCAACACTTGTAAGTTTTAAACATGCAGGATAAGGTATCTGATTCTGCTCTCTTGTTTCAGTCAACATTGCCCCATTTTTTTCTTTGGTAGCCCCTTCCCCCTGTGATATTGTCATAGCTGCTGTAAGTATGCTCATACAGGACATCAGCTGTAGGCTGTTGAAAGCTACTGGCATACATTGCAGGTGTTTCAACAGCATAGGTGCTGAATTGTCCCTGTTGGGTATTGTAGAGGTGAGCTGAAGGTGGAGCTTGTGACTGTAGAAACAGTTTGACCGATGAGATTATTCACTTCGCAGACATATACTTACCCCTTGCTACATCTTATTAGCATTAATTCGCGCTTCGCGCGCTACCCGGAGTAGTTTTAGCACTGCGCCCATATGTCCGCCATCTTGTCTTAAAGATCGTCCTCATTTGCCTTCCACGCAATTCTCTATACATAGCTCGGAGCGTTCGAGTCTGACGAAGTGCCTACCGTTTCCACTGAATATCGACCGGTTTAACGCTGAGTGTTTCTATTATTATTATCTGTATTTCAAATTGTATGCTTTACCCCATTCGCTCCTCGTGAGTCCCTGGGGTTCATTTGAAATATTCTTATAGAGTTTTCTCAACCTTAGCTTAGACTTCGCTAGGGCTTTAAGGCTCTCTAGCCTAACCCACCGCTGTGTGTGGCCTTGTACTTCAGTATGCGCCACATTTACTCTTGTATTTTATATTTATATGTGTTTCTACATGTGTTTATATATATATATCCCCCTTATACTCGTGTCCGTTCTAGTGTTTACGTATACTTAAGTTCCCTGGAGGTGAGCTCTGTATTACTCATCCTTTTGTATCAATTTAGTACTTTATTCTTGATGAATTCCTTTCTGGAACTGTCCCGCAGTGGAATTCCAGATATCCTCAGGTGTTACCTTGTGTACTTACCTTCTGGAGCTTCAAGCAAAGTTCTTTAGGGTTCATTATCTTTTTACTTATTATGTCAGACGCCCATTGTGCTCTCTGTTCCCAATTTAGACCGGGAAAGGGTTGGGACCCACACTCTGTATGTACCGCCTGTAGGTCTTGTACCCGGCGGGACCCCTGCAAGAAATGCATGGGGTTCTCGGCGGGACAGCCCAATGAGATCATCTGTCGGTATTCAATGTTTCTTTAAATCTTAAAAAAGAGTATGAATGTAGATCTTTTAGAAACATAAAGGTTTTCACATGTTTGTGACAGAACTGAAAATTTTTAGGGGTCCCAACTCTAAAGAACATTTGGAGTTACTTCTCATCCAGTGTTCACATTAGGTAGGGATTGTGCAATTCCTGCACTTTTCTTAGCAATCCAGCAAGTTTAAAAATGGCATGTGTACCTACTGGGAAAATTGGTTAAAAAACAGGTGACTTTTTTTGTTGCAGCTTATCAAGATGCCCTCCCCCCCCCTTCGAACCTAGATCCCACCCAAAATATTGTTGAGAGCAGGGAGGTGAGAATTTCCCCCCTAAAATTTTGAGAACTACAGTAGTGCCATCACTGAATGAATACTGTAAGGAAGTTTTGAACTCTGTGCATTAAACTATAAATAGGCATGTACAAGCAGGATTTTACATCAGTTGATAACATTAAGATAAGAAGAACACATATTAAACTGATGTCAGAACTGATCAGTTAGCCAGTTACTGGGGTGGGAGGGAGTGGGGAAGGTTTCTTAAAGACAAGTGGTGTGCAGGACAATATCAGCTGATACCCCAGCCTCCTCACTAAATTGTTGGCACTGTGGTCAGAAAAATAAGGGCCCCAAAAAACCCTGATTGCTGGAAAATACACTCTAAGCATAAATTTGATTTAGTGTTTCATTTCAATGTGAAATCATCTTCATAGAGGCTCCCACTGTATTCCCTGACAGGCCTGAGATATTAAAAAAATAAAACCATAGCCCCTATCTTAAGGAACTTTGCAAATTGAACAAAAAAAAAGCATTGATGTTTTAGGAGTGATGACAATGGGTGTGTAAGAATAACAAGTGCATGTTTACCTTGTTTTGATCATGTGCTTGTTCAAAGGGAAGGGAGGGATAATATTATGGTTCTAAAATTAAGTATGATGGCATAATTCCCAGTATGATGTCATCAGTATCCACAAAAGATAAAGGTCACCTCTCCTATATAAAACTTTAGCTCCACCAATCCTTTCTGTACAACTCTTAGTCTAAATTAAGAATGAATAAATGAAGTTCTGCAAAGTGGTACCCTGTCAATGGGTAAAGCTCACTTCATTTACAAGTATAAAACTCAGTTTTGGTCTGCCCCATGGCATTAAATTATGCAGGTTGAACTGATTTGTCCAAAGGGCAAGAAACAGCCATAAATGTATCTTTTCAAAATACTTCCTGGTCACACCCAAACTATGGAATGAAAGGAAGGAAAAACGCAAATATTTGCTCAGTATATCATGAAGATAATAACAAAGCCTGATGATGATGAGATGTCTGCTTTAAAGGTTGCCCTACCTTTTGTGTGTTGAGAATGTTTGTTCAAACCATTCCCGCATTCCCCGTCACCTGATGTAGTGATAAATTTGGGATACTGCCAGTACAGTGATCATAATAATAGATGGTATTCCATTGCCAGCAAAGGTAATATGTGCAAATTGCCAAGACTGCCTTGCCTGGATTTCACACTGAAGACAGTGTTGGATTGTAGAGTGCAGTGATGCATGCATTATTCAACATGTTGTCTGCATGGCATCTTCATTTGTTGTGTCTAGGTGTCTAGACTAAATACGTAGGCTCAGCCTTATTACAATCTGATCAAGCTCTCATACATGCCAGGCAGGGCATGTTGTATATGCAGTTTTTGAATTAATCAGTAAAAAAAAAGGCCAGTAAAATGTTTGAATCACCTGTTTTTCCACTTGTCTGTAATTGAAAGTTGGTCATAAAACTGGGAGTGGAAGAGAGAATAGAGCTGTCTGGGTTTGTAAGTGTCTGTGTTCATATCTTTATCATTTATTACTGTGTTGATTGTGTGGAAATTTCGTGAACAATGGTAAAGAACTTACACGTAGAAGCTAAACTGGTAGAAGCATACTCAGAACAAGAAAATTTTGAAGTATGTTAATGAGAGCTGTGATATAGGGTATACCACTTTGATCGAACACACCCTTTTCTGAGGGAAGTGTGTAAATAAAGAAAGCCATTAATATTCTTTTCATTATTTTTGGTGGTTAACATTGCTCTGTTATACCATATAGATTGCCCCTACAGTCCTAAAAGAAAGGGCTGGGGAGGTAGGAGAGTAGACAGAGGATTAAATATCAGGGGTTTGAGAATTTTGTCAATTCTGGTGTCATGTTTATAGATAAATAGGAAAACCTTGGGGATTTAGATATGTCCAAAGATATGATAAGCATAGATACCAAACTTAAAAGGCGTGGTGACTCCTCATGGAGGCCAAAATATCAGGGCAGAAGTGGTGATCACTGCTCAGTCGTTTTGAAAACAAACAGGCAAATGAACGCCTTACAAAAGTATTAACACTTGCTATTTTGGAATATTGTTAATTTAGGAAGTGCCACTCCTCAACAAATCCCACTTAAGTAAGAATAATTATTTCTTCATCGCAGTATTCCACATATGTACACTTGAAAATGAACACACAATGACTGGGTTTGCAAGTTCTTGGACATTCATTAGTCAGTTTACATGGTGTCTTCAAGTGACTTACTTTTATATATGCGAGTTCAATTTCTCACGCACTCACAGTGGGAAAGCAACTAGAGCGTTTTCTGAGCATACAAAGCCCTGAGAATTGTATTCTGTGGAATCTGCACGTATGCAGTGCTCACTCAAGCCACTCTATTCTAACAATGACATTTTTCGTAATGTGTGCCTATTATTACACACATCACTGAATAGTAAAGGGCGTATGTCAAATCCTCCCTTCTGCCCGATATTTGCATCTCCATGAGGTATCAATTTCCATACAATGTAGGTATAGAAGTTTGGTATCTATGCTTATAATATCTTTGGATTGGTCTCACAGAGAAACTGAGGAAGTAGTGAGAGATGTACTTTATATGATGAATATCATACACAACAACAAATTTTACAACAAACTACAACTGTATTTTATGCAGTATATGGATGTACTTTGTTGTCTGCTGGGGTGGGAACATGGGTAGTGTAAATAAGAAACGTTGATTCCATTATCAGTCAGGTCAATCATGTGTCTACCAATTTTGCAGCATATGGTGGACTCCTCCTGCCAGTATGTTTTGGAAGTAAAGCTGAGAAATATCCTTACCGATAGCCAGTACCTCCTGCATTTGAATCTGGGTAGCCCCATTATCCCCTGTAAGTGATAGGATAAGACTATGGTATGCTGCCACTAATAGACACAAATCAGCTTTCATTCCACAATGTATTAAATCATTTAATAATAAGTATAGTAGATAGATTTATGTTTTGTCATTCATCTACCTTATATATTTAATTCATTTGACTTTCCTTTTTCATCATTTAATTTTTAATGTCATATCTAATCTCTGTTGTCCAAGCAGGTTTCATTAAATAGAAATTTAATTTTGGGTGGCTGTGCAGTTACCTATAGTAACATCAAGATCCTATAGGCCTATCAAATGTGATTCACATACTCACTTCACAGACTGTAATGTGGTCATTGCTACATCTGTTAATATGCATTATGTCCAGAGGGAAGCTACTGGGTCCTCAGAGATAGTTTTAGCACAGGGCCCCAAGTGTGACTGTCATTGGGTCCACTGATGTACTGAAACACCCTCATTTCCATTTAATGGTACCAAACTTGGGTTCATAAAAGTTTTGAAAATTCCAAAAAGTTCAGGTTTATGTCCACCTGTTTTAGTTTGACAGCCAATTTATGTGCCATTATTTCTTACAGTCTTGTACTTCATAAGTATCATATTTTACTACTTTTCATACGTCCACATTCTCCTCTTGTAAGTAACTTGGGAAATTTGTATTAGAACATGAGCTTAGACAGCATGTGTGCAATCGAATCTCATTTGACTTTTTGAATTTTGTGAAATGTGGTCGGATAACAATGTCATGCATCAAGCTGCATTTACATTGGAGTAAAAAAAAGTCAATCTTGTGGTTTCATTTGTCACTCTTGCTGTGAATTACTTTGGAAAAGCAAACAAACTACTTGATATACTCTTAACCACAAAGTAGTGAATTGATTTACCAGAACAATATGTAGATAAGAAAATCTCCTGTCAGTTTAGCAGAGGTGGACTCCTTCAAATGGTTTAAAGGTCTCACTATTTGGTAAAGGCTGTTAACATACTGTACATGCTAACACTGACACCAGTGACCAGCCGTATTTTGGGCTTTGTGAAGTAGAAATTAAGCTTTCGAAAACGACTCTAGGGTTTTGAAGATTTTACAAGAGGGCATTATGTCTGATAACCGTTTAAATAGTCAGAAAGCATCTGAAATAGTTGGCCATGTAGTGGTTGACAAAATATGCCAAATTTGTCAAAAAAAATGTAAGTACCGTAGTTCAGATTGTAAAGCTACATTTTTGTCTTTGCACAGAGTTGATGAAATGGAGTCTTTAAAGGGCAAGTTTCCTCTTCCCAGACAGTTCCAATTCTCTCAACTTAAGTTACTCTAATAATAGCCCCTCCCAAAACTATCTTAACCCTTTCGCAGCCATCCCGATTTTTCCTGTTGTGCATTGTACAGCCAGCTAGCTTAACACAGTTCTTGACATTACTGGCAATCTACTCAAAATCTAAGGTAACTATCTACCTAAACAGAAATTGAAGCTAATCTGAACATGAAAATAGTCAAATGTACCTTTCTCTATCAGATGGCATTGTTCAAAATGCAATTCTGGGTTGAATAAACTAGGGATGCACCGGATCCAAATTTTTGGTTCCGGCCGGAACCGGATTTTGCCGGATAGTATTTCAAATCCGGC
>WURT03333465.1:0-24233 GCA_009936505.3 Holothuria glaberrima | reverse complement strand
AGAGGACCTGCAGACACAATTTCAATGACGCAACTTCCTGTTGCTTGAACCGGAGAAGGCGATCAGATCTCGCGCAGAGGATCAAATGGGAACGCTCTTGTGGTCAGTCACAAACTTTTCCAGTTGACTGAGCTTGGGGGATCAGCATGGGGGGTTCAAGTGGGAACACGGCCATTGTCTGATAGATGAAATTGGATGAGGTGCTTTATCTCCTTCCGTAACAGCTCCCTGGTAAAACCTGCTAACAAACAGTTGTTAGAAATGTTCACCACACAGTGACTCTGTAAATGTGAAAGGTTCAAATGGTTCTAGTCTTGTTCTAAATAGGGAGTCATAAATAGCAGCTCCCTGTTCTAGATTTGATTTGGGCAGTAGATCTTAGCAAAATCTTCAGTGAAGTTACTACTGCACAGTACATGTTTAATATGCAAAAAATCCTTATTTACCAAAGTGTTCGTAATCATTGTATGCAAGGTTAGTCCCACTTAGAGCACAATTTGTGGCCAGCATGTATGTCTACATCCCAATCCTCCCATTTAAGTTTTTAATATGAATTATTGAATAGGTTTTTCCAGTGGCCAAGCTCACAGGCCACCTTTAAGAAATGGGCAAACAAAAAAAAGAAAACACCTGTTTTCAGCAGAATTGAATCCCCCTGAAATTTCTCAATTGTGGGAGGTCCTTAACAAGTCAATCTAATTTAGAGCCGACTGCCGAGATGTTTTATGTTTCAAGTCAGCTTTAATTATAGTAATCATATGTTGGGTACTACATCAATTATGATTACAAAGATGAAAGTCATTAATGGGTCAATCCCAAATGACACTCCCAGGTTGAACACCAAGCCGTAAATCAACAATGGCCCGTCTCATGCAGGACACTTTAACCTAAGCTGGAGCATGAGAAGAGTTATGCTACTTTTGTGGACTTAGGTTACTTGTAATGTTCTCTTGTATATTTATGTAGACATATGAACCTTTAGTATGTATTCTTCAGAGAAATCAAACTAACCTGACCCTCCCAAGGCATCAAAAGGCACTGTTGGGTTTTTTTGGTTGTTTTTTTTTTTTTTTTTTTAATGTGCTTTGTACTTCTTGCACTTAAAGGGTCATTGCCCTGCACTGTAAAAAAAAAAAAAGACCAGATTTTTTTCTCAACCTTTTTTTATTCTTGGACAGGAGTTGTGCAGGTGTACAGATGTAACACAAACTGTTGCTGTGTATATAAATGATGACATATTCAATTTCAAACTCTTGTCTGTGAAATACCATTCCTCCAAGTTATTTTCTTCCCATTATGAAAGAATGTGGCTGGAAGAAAGCCTTTTTCAAGTAATTTTAACAAAGACGTACTTATGCGGTTGCAACAAAAAGAGAGAGACACTGTATCAACATACTGACATAGGGCACTGAACTTTACCAATTGCATAACATGTACTGTATCTACAGTATTATTCTATTATGTGAAAATTGAATTAACTTTGCACAGACAGAAAACAGCTTTTCATTATTAAATCTTTCAGTCTCACTAATGAACTCTGACAATTTTTTTCCAAAAAATTTTGTGTTTTAAAGAGTTATGTTGCATCGATTAAAAGTTTGAAAGTCTGGGGGGAACATATTGTTAACAAGATACAAAGCAGAATGGAACTTACTTTTGTGTGTGTGTGAGAGAGAACTATATTTCTTAAAATTAAAGTTTCCCAGAGCAGCCATTAAAATTGCCTATTATCCAATGTCTGTGCATCATGGTTTGAAAGGTGTGAAAATTCTCATGCCACAACTGTAATATTTGATGGAGTATGTTGTTTCAAAGTTGAACAAACCTGAAATCAGATAAATTTCTTGGCCATGCAGGAAAACCTAGCTGTGTTTCCAACTTGCCATGTAGCATTGCAGTACATAGTGAAACAAATTAAGTCTTACTTTTAAATGTCATCCACTAAACTTGCAACATAAATTGTGCTGTTGTTTAGAAACATTTGGCACTGGACATTCTGCAGCATGTCTAAATTGATGTTTGACATAGGTAGAAATTGTAAATATCCCCCATGTTCATTTTTTCTCTGTTTTGTTATTGCAAATTAATTAGTCAAAAAGGATTATAATGGCTTGTAAAATGTAAGGCATATTATCCAGAGATAGAAGGCTTTCACTAAAGAAATGATGATAGGTTTCCTTACTTTATATAAAAGGATTTGCCTTGTCCTCACCATACAACTGTCTGGCATGAAGTGATATAGGCCTGTTCATCTAATCCTGAGATTTCAGATTTATTGGCCCTGGGATGACAGTATCTATACTTCATTTAATTCATGTCTTTTTTCACAATGCCTGGTCATGTGAAGCTACCATACCTGAGGGAGTAGCATGTAAGGGCTTGTATTTGTATTGTTTTTACTGCCAATATATTTCTGATGTTAATGGAGTAGGGGATAGCTGTAAGCAGCTCTAATTTGACAGACTAATAATAAATGGGACTTATATGGGTGACAATCAGTAAAAAAAAAAAAAAAAAAAAAGACTGCTGAAGGTGATTTACATACAAGCAAAATAAGCTCTTAAAAGTACAGACAAAATGAGTCTTGTGTAAACTTGTGAAGTTCCAAGCAAGTTTGAATGTCATCTAGTTAGTGGTAAAGTATAAACTGAAGTCTCAAACTGGGTGGCAAAAGATCCAACAATTTGATTTGGAATTCTCAGTGTACTGATATGTTCCTACTTACCATTTTGTGATACAAAGATCTTAGAGAATTGAACCGCACCACACTTGTATTTGTTGTGCATCAATCAAGTGTGAACTTCCAATAACTTGAAGTTTGTTCACCAAATCAGTCAGAAAGCTTGTAGACAGTACTTAATGAATTGTCATCCCTGTTGACAGAAGGGATAAACTCATTTGAGAGCTGTCACAGGGAAGGAAAACATTGACTTATACACATACTGTAAGGTAACTGTCATACAAACAGTGGGATAAGACCTGGGGTGTTTGCATACAAGACTGTAAGAGTAATCCAAGTCACCTTGTTAGGCTGTTGTGCATCATGTTGCCATGCCTACTTGCCAAGTATTAAAACACCCGGCTCTGTCTCTACTTGCCTTCATACAGTAGGTGGTCTCACATGATTGGTATTGTACAGCATCAGCCAATACTGTGATTAATGTAATGGAAGTATTTTTGTAGTAAGGATGGCTTCATATAAAATCAGTGTAATAAACACAACAACATGTTATACCCCATCCTGTATTATACCCCACCCTGTGTTATCAACATACAACAATAGGAGCGCACCAATATAAAAAATGGAAAAAATATTTTGCATCCCCTATTCCTTAGCACAAAGCAAAACTCCTCCCTTCCCCTTTACTACACTACTGGCCAAACCTGAGTTACTTAGGTATGCTCCAGCCAATGAATTTGAAGCTACTTCTTTCTCCTGCTATTGCCTATAGGGATTAAAGGTAACTTACAGTCCAATATTATAAAAACTTTCAAGAGTATGTCACCTTTTCCCTTTCCCTGCGAATGCAGATTATTGCATGAATATGTTCTACTGTATCATACAACAAATAACTACAGAAAAAAAATGTTGATTTTGCAGATACTTCTTTAATTTGCTGTTTGTGCACATACAGTTCTTATAGAAACACTGTTTTAACTTTTCAGCCTTTTTTTAAAGTAAACTTGGCTGACATCCTGTGCTGTGTAACTGGAATCTTAGTATAGAAGAATTTGTGTGCCATTAGAAATTTTTCAAACCTCCCTGCTTGCTTCAGTATATTGATGGTGCTGATGAAGGTCTTTACATTTTACAAAGGTGGGACAGCCTGTATGCTAGCACAATGTTTCAGTTTCTGTGCTGAGTATATTGTTTGCTAAACCATCTGCATGTTATTGGCAGTGTTGTGTCTGCTGGTAGGTTAGTCTGTATATCGAAGAAGTCAAATCTGTGATCTGTTAGTGCTAAGGTGTGACAATTTGCTCTTGGATGGTCCTGTCCAAAAGTTTGTTTAAAACCTAATGGATGAAGTACCACTTCAGTCTAACGTGGCTTTTACAGACTAACAAAAAAAAAGGCCTCTTATGTAAACTGATTTGATAGGATACTGATAATGTACAAACACAAATCAATTAGGGAATTTTCAACAGCAGTTGGTTGTTATGACAACTAAAACAACTCAAACAGGGGTGCATGGTTTTAATTATTAATTTTTGTTGGTTACTTTCTACTGCATGTACATTAACAAGGTTATAACAGTGATGGAGTGTAATCTCCCTCTGTATGGAGGAGCATAAAATACTTCAGAATGTAGACTTCAGTATCCAAGATAATTTTTTTAAGTCTAGCTACAGCTGCAACCTTAGTATGTGGTTATAAATTGGAAGTAAACTTTTGATTTTCACACAATGAGAGAAATACTGATACTAAGGTAAAAGGCTGCATCACACAACAATTTCTTACTAGATGAATGTGAAGAACTAAAATATGGGATCCATGAATTGTGAGAAAGTATGTAAAACAGATTGATCTACTAGTGTAAATACCAGTTTGTAATGCTTACACTGTTACCATAAATGGCTGCTGAACTGTAACAGTGTTTAGTTGCACACAACAGTTTGGGTTAAGCAGTGGATCCTGTACTGTACAGCATGCAATTATATGATACAAAATAGACCTACCTAAATGTCTGGTGCCCATGTAAGGTTGGGCTATACTTTGAAAATACTCAGTGGTATTGCTCATCTATCAGTTGCTATGGTAATGTGATATAATTAAGCTTCTAACATTTTGATTGATATTTGGTGTTCTTGTGGGATGTAGAACCTTGGTATCAAACTCGGGTATATTGATATAAATTTTACCTTTGCTCATACAGTATATGCAGTTATGATTACAGTTGGTAGTACTGTTACCATGTATGTTGATTGTCCTTAGGCTAAGGTCAACTTTAAAAGAAATATTAAAGGTGATGCCTGATCAGTGATTGATCACAGAAGACAATACCATTGATGGCGAGGGGAAGATGTTTTTATTCTTGTGATAGGCACCTATATTCAGCATGTAGTGTGGAAGGGAATAATACTTATTAAACAAGTCACACACTGATTGGTTTCTGTTGCCATGGATACTCTGCAGTTTGATTACATTTGTTCTAAAAGAGTTGTAAAGTTATAGTACCACATCAAGAAAGTGTACGTACGGCACATAAAATGTCATAGGTTTTAGAACACTTATTAAAAATTAGAAAAATGATACTTTGTGACTGATGATAAAGATGTGAAGTATTTGACTTAAAACCTTGACTTGATTTTTTCATTGAAGTCCATATACCGTATAAACAAGATTAGTGGGAGAATGAAAGCAATAAATATGGCTGGTGACCAAATTATTTTTATCCTGCTCAGTTCTCTCTAGATGGTTATGTCTTGAAGACATGCATGTATGTCTAAGAGTTTTGGGGTAGTGTCCTGGTAGCCTTCGCGTGGTATAGTCTAAAAAGGGAACAGAGTTGAGGCAGATGATCATGTGCCTCTTTTAAGTAAAGAAATGGTATTGTGCAAAAACAGAAATTTGGCACTACTGCACGCTGTTATATGTGGTAGGTATATTAACTTAATTCTGCAGTGTTCAAATAACCTTTGGCTCTGATACTATGTCTGTTGAACTGAAGATTTTGTGTATTGATGGGTTATCAGATCCTGTAGGCATACATATTATAGTCATATGATGAGAAAACAGGTCAGAATTTAGGGACTTCATGGTTTCTTATTAATGTTTTCATGTTTGAATGATGCATAGACTGTAACTTTAAATTAGCTCTTTTTAGCTCAAACCTGCTAATAGCTGTTTGAGCTATTGTGATCTGCCACTGTCACTCACTCTATCCATCCATCCATCCATCCATCCATCCATCCATCCATCCATCCATCCATCCATCCATCCATCCACAACTGCTTAAAGTGCTCTCAAACGCTCAGTGTTCGAAGGATTCTCATGAAACTTGGTCCTGGTCCTTGGCAGGTGGGCTTTATTTGACCACCAGGAAGTCAAGGTCAAAGGTCATTTAGGGGTCATTGCAGGCCATTATAGGAAAACTTTCAAAATGGATCTCTTCCTACCCAGAACACTTTATGATCCTGCAAGTGGGTAAGAATGTTCCTTGGGTAGCCTAGTTTTGAAGTTGTACAAGGGTTTCAGAGTTAACGTTGTTTGGGGTCAGGAGAGGTCAAAAGGTCTGTCTGTTAAATTTGTGCAAAAATGTGTTGCTTTTTGCACGCTGTGCAATGGATCTCGATGAAACTTAGTTAAATTGATGCTTGGACCATGGGCCAGCTAGTGTGCTCCAAATTTTTAGGCGAAAGGGTCATTTTGGGATCATTTGGGGTCATTGTTTGAAATAACGCCAAATGCTCCTTTTTCTACAAATAGCAATGATTCTTTCCGAAATTTGGTCACAAGAATCTTTTTGTGGTGGAGTGCTTGGGTGTATAGGATTTAAGACCCAAATTCATTTTGCACTCTTTTGGGAGGGGGTTATTCTTTGAAAATACATCGGATGTTGCTTCTACAAATATCAATAGATTTTCTTGACACCCTGTCACTTAAGTCTTTAAGTATTGACTCTTGTGCTGTGTGTGTGACAATTTGAGGTCGGAGGTCATTTAAGGGTCATTTTGGGTCATTCTTTCAAAATACTCTGAGGGATTTTTCACCCACAAATAGCAATGGATCTTCTTGAAACTTGGTGAAGAGTAATCTTTGAGTATTGACTCAGTTAAGGTGTGCAAGAATTTTTCATTTGGGCTTATATGTTTGTCTGAAATAAGTTAAAACGTTGTAAATCATGGATACATCAGATTTACAAATGACAGTGGGACTACATGATAAACTGCTATAAGTTCTGATTGAAGTATACATTGCTTGCGGGAATGATTCTGTAGGCATCATAATTCATCGTGCATGAGTTGTAATTGACAATACCCCTCACTCCCAACTGCATGGTAACCACATATTCCTTGTGGTAGCAGAGGGCTAATACCAGATGAACTGTATAATGATGTGTAAAGACCAGAAGCTACTAGATTGTGCAATGAGTTGTGATTAAAAGAAAATTTAGCAGTTGGAATTAGGGATTGTCCTGCTAAGGTCAGATAATAAAAGAAGTTGATACACAAGAGGTCTGTTCTCTGCTACTTATCAAGTAGGACTGAGAAATTTTATTCACTGTCACAACATTGACACTTCTCAGATTTTAAATATGAATCTTTGGACCTGTGGTAATGCATGTGAGTACATCAGTATTGTTTTATGTCAAAACTGTTCTGTTAATTATGTCTTGAATAGCTCACTGTGATATTGACTAGCATCATAGACATTTGGAATAGTAATACTTTAAAATTAAAATAGCTTAGTTCTATTATTTTCACTGGGGGGGAGGGGGGAGGAGGGGTAGAGGACATTTCCTTACCTTGCTTTTGAGATTTGGTAGGGGGATCTCAATTTTTCGGTTTTGCAGTTTAATGTTGGAAAAGAATGTGTTTGTTTTGATCATGGGTGTTACCTGCAATCATACTATGCAGTGGTGTACACAGTATTTTAGTTTTCCGGGAGGGACATGTCCCCAAAATACCCTTAATTTTGCACTATGCATGTACTATGTGTGTATGGGGAACTTGAGGGGGTATGATACAATGCCATCACCCTCTTACACCATAGATGTTCAACAATATAGTTACAAAATTGTTCAAATATGACGATCTTTTTAGAAACTAGTACTTCCCCGTATTATGATCACTCATAAAATTTGGTGAAACTGTCATCATTTTGGTTCAGTTTGAGCTACTGCTTAATTGGTGCTCTAGTTTTAATGTTGACATTGGTCAAGCTCTCAAAGAGTATAAAATGATGTGCAAATACTTGTACACTTACACTGCCACATGTCTCACTTACTGGCAATGAAAGACAGGGCAGGGGCATTTTAAGCCACTGAACAAAATGTAATAAGTATAAAAAAAAAAAAAAAAAAGCTTGAGGCTCTGCTTCTAAAAAGATTGTGATATAAACTGAAAATAGTTTCAGTTATGGCAATAAAAGTTTCTAGAACTTTGTTTTGTTCTTTTTAAACATACAGTAGCAACTATGACATTTATAATGAACATATCGGACTAATGCTGTACTGTTGTATTGTAAAAAAGAATTTCTTGTTTGTCTTTAATGTAAAAATTTTGATGTAGAGATTTGGACATCATCTCAGCCTCATGAGAGTCAAATATGTAATTGAAAATAATTCTGTTTTGGTATTTAACTAATTTTCAGCTGGCCCAGGTGATGAATACACAGACTACGTAGCTACCAGGTGGTATCGAGCCCCTGAACTACTGGTGGGAGATACCAAGTATGGTCCCCCGGTGGATGTATGGGCTATAGGCTGTGTGACAGCAGAACTCATCTCTGGCCAGGCACTCTGGCCTGGTAGGTCAGATGTGGACCAGCTGTACCTCATTAGGAAAACATTAGGTAAGTTGCTACATGATACAGTAAAAGAATCTTCTTTCAGGAACAAAACCTCTTGGGAGTAACTTTGGTTTTCACCTACCATCATCCACCCATAGGAACTTTTAGATAATGAGCATTAATATTGCTTTTAAAGGAACTAGGATGTAAAATGCAGTATAAACTTTGGTTTCTCACATTTGTTTTAAAAAATAACACCAAAATTACTTATGCCCTATGCTCTGTTAAAGCCATACAAGTCAGTTTTTGCTCTCATTAATGCAAAAATATCTGATGGGTTATTGGCCAGTCTCGTATCATTTTACAGGTGTCACTTCTTTTGGGAAAGCTTTAGGTTTTTGCCTGCAGTGTAAGATACTGAAGCCTACAGAACTTTTCCTGAAGATAAATTTATGATCAAACTGTGCCAATTTGAAATTCAGAGTACGGTACCTACATAATTATTTTAGAGGCAAGGAATCACTTCATCCTTTGGGTTTTGTTGTGATCAGTATCACATAGTTCTGTTTTAATGGGAATCAAAGTCTGTGTGAAGAATTTCTTCACATTGTGTTGAAGAGCCAAAGGTGACAAATTAGAATCTACTTTTCATTGTAATGACATCTGTGAGCAGTCTTATCAACTCTTTTGTCAATCAGCCATTTGTTAACATGAATAATTCTACTATAGTAACAATGGAAGAGTCTATTTCTATTTCGAGTGCTGTGGGTGCCTTGTGTAGAAACAGGTTAGAAAATGCATGTGATATAAATGGGGTTGTCACTTTTTGCAGGAAACTTGCATTCTTTATTATTAGTTCAAGGTATGGAAAATTGATGTTGCATAATTTTGTTTTTCTTAACTGGTTTTTGTTTTGCTTAACTGGTTTTTGTTTTGCTTATCTTTAAAGGTGACTTAATACCTAGGCATATGCAAATTTTTAGTGATAACCATTTCTTCAGAGGACTGACGATTCCAGAGCCAGAGATATTTGTAAGTTCTTAATTGTTGATGGGACTGGTATGGTTTAGACAAGTAATCAGTGTAACAGGTCAATAGAGGCACCCCAACCATTTCAAGTTGCTGGGCTGGATTTACCACTGGGCCTTAAGGGCTGCATCCCTCACATTAAGGAGACACCCCCCCCCCCCATAGCAGTCAGAAACATATGAGAGGGAGGAAAAAATAGGAGTCCACTCTACTTTGGTTACACATTTTAAGTTGTTACAGTAGTTTCAAAATTACAGAATTCCAACCTTCCAAAAATTCCAGGTTTCACATAGACTTAATTGACCATGAAAGTGAAAAATATAAACATTGAATTTTAAAGACATTTGTATTCCTCTCAAAATATCAAACTAGACATACCAAAGTCTCTTACAGTACTTTCCCATTGAGATCAACAATGCCACTTATGTCGGCAATAGAATCTGAATAGAGTTTGATAAGTGAGATAAGGCCAATGAGTTTAAAATTGCCTCAAACCACACACCAGGTGACTTCGATGAGTTTCTCCATGAGTTAAATGTAATTGACAAGTGCTGGCCCTTGCATACTTCGTCTGCTGTATACAGTATGTCATTGAACTCTATGTGTTTAGTTTCATTGTTCACATGTGCGGCACAGCTTACTTTAGAGTAATCGGAATGGGAAATCAGCTGTAAAGTTTGTATACAAAACTGCTGCATGCATAATTTCCTGTATTTGTAAGGGAACATATTTTCAGTACATAAAACCTCACTGGTTGGTTGGATGACAGTACTGCAAATACTAAGTGCAACAATAGTAGCCTTGAACATACAAATGCATACATGGTGGCAAATTTCTTTGCAATGGTACTTTAGATACTCTTTTTAGCATCTCAGTAATTTTATTAATCTGAAGATTTATATCTCTCTTGAAGGACACTGAGAAAAGTGCAATAGTCCCTGGGCATAAAGTCCCTGCTGCAACCATGATGAGGGGGTGGGGAGTGTGGGGTGGGGGCACCATAATCACTAAGCATCAGGATTCTTTCTTCAGAACAGTGGCTGACTGGGGAGAATGAAGGTCTGCTAAGCACATGTCAAAAATCGTTTTCCTTTTAAAATGACCTTATACCCTTGAACAGAAAGCTATCAATGCTTCCCTTATGTGGTACATGGCCAACAAAGTGCTTTTTGTGACCCCAAACATGCCACATAATTTCTGTATACATGCTGTATTATGACAAATGACTGAAGATGGTGATGAATAGACAATTCTTTTAGTCATGCAGGCCTTCTTTCACTGCAAACCAAAAGCTGTAACTACTTCAGTAGAGGTTGGGCATAAAAGGGACACATACAGGACTTAAAGGGGATATGGCATCATCCCAAACAAGGAAGTTGCTAGCAGTTCCCTGTCCAGTCATGTTTAGGAATGGCCGTAGTGTTCTAAATACAGCTGACAACTGCTCTTTGATTGACATTATAGAAACAATAAAGCTCAAACAATAAAGCTTTATTTTGGTTGGTCAAGGATGACTAATTCAGTCCATTTTGCTCCAAGTTAAGGTCACACAAAGTCATTTTGCAGCTGTATGTCACTTTATATGGCCTCAGGCAAATTAAACTCAGTGCAGGCTTGTTACTGTGCCTCTGTCTTGGGGGCTAAAAGTGACCTTAGTGGGAGAGTTTTACTGTCTGGGGTTGAGATTAGAGGGCCTTTAAGTTGGCCTTGAAGACCAGCCCTTAGGCAGTCTTGTAATAGTAGATGAGTTCTACAGGAACGTTTTGACCAAGATACTGTGTATTTAACTGCATCTGTACCATGAAGGAAGACAAGCGAGACTTGGGGGGGGGGGAGGTGTGCAAGCCATGAGTGCCTCACTTGTTTGATGGTTTCTAAGCTCTCCGTATAGGATTGTAAGTATGTGTGTTCTTGTCTGTATGATTTGTATTCATGATTCTTATCTTTGCAGGAGCCTCTTGAAGTTAAATTTCCTGCTATTCCCACTCAGACTCTAGATTTCCTGAAGGTAAGTGTATATAGAGGGGAGGAGGGTTATGTTGATACCGACAACAGGTACTAAGTAGTATCTTTAAATTTGAGACTGTTGTAGCTTCTTTGATTTTAGTTGCCATCTGTCATGGTTTGTGGACTGTTTTGGAAAATTATTAAGCTGAATACTCATTACCAGCGTTCGAAATAGCGGGTATGGCATCGCAAAATGTGATACACTTTCTTGCACATGCAATGTACTTCTCGAAATGCATAGCGTAAGACTGTGATGCACTGCGTTTGCCAAATTATAAAAAAATACAGTAGGATCAAGTAACAAACACACACAGCAAGGCTTTGTCAGGAATGGACACATTTTCAGAAATTATTCTGAAATTATTATGAAAAAAACAAATCACAAGCTACGGATCCCACATGTGTTTCCATATCAGTCACACAGAACGGGATCTTCAAGAGCTCCATGCAGTGCTTTCCCAAACATAGGATCTGTATGTCCAATCTAGCCTGCGTGTGTAATATGTGGGTACACTATACAGTCAGTGTGTTATCGGCGTAATGTACACTAACAGTTGAAAACTAATGAAATTTCATTGTAAGGCAAAAATGCTGCACCAAAATGAGAAAGTGCTATACAGAATCATTTTTGTGTCGCACTTTTTGCTACACCAAAATATTTCACTAATTTGAATGCTGCTCATTACCCAACCTTACTGTTTAAAACACCTATGAGATGGTTGACTAGGGGTTTGTAATCATCTGACTGCACCCTGCTATACTTGAGTGGATGAAGGCATTTAAAGCAATGAGATCCAGCTGCTAGTTGGAGATCCTTTGTAAGGTTATTGGACTAAGTAACACTCTCATCTGAATTGACTTGTCAGTGAAGAGAATTCTGATTGAACCTAAACTATATAGTTCTGGTAGCCACCCAAAGTGAAGCTGTATGAAAGAAAAATCCTGAAAGGGCGAAAGCAGTTGCCCCAAGTTTATTTTAAAAAACCTGCTAAATCTCACAAATCTCCTCTTACTTTGCTCTCAAATACCTTTCATTATTTTTCTGTGTGAAGACATTGAATAGTGAAGGTAAAGCAAGGAGTTATTCTACATGAGTTTAACAAATACACAACAAAAAATATTTTGTTTATTTATAAAACCCTTGAATATGGAAGCAAGCAGCGCTCTTGCATTCTAGACAAAAGTATTGCATGTTATACATACTTGTGAAACAAAGGAAGTCAAGGAGAGAATAGGGGAAGTGTCATTAAATGTACTTTCATTGAGTGTGTATGTACTTTTATACACATGAAGGCAGTTATACCACCTTGATGTTAGATGAGAGAAAAGTTTCATAGATTATATATTTAAGTTTACATTGCTATTGCAACTCTTCATTTTGTAGGAGTAAATTTAACAGTTTCGTACCTTAAGATGTACTTTATGAAACAACCTAAAATGTGTTGGAAATTCCCCAGTTACACATTTCCAAGACTGTGTTGGAAATGTGTAAAAGCGCTTTGATGTTGATTGAAAAGCATTTTATAAGCACACAATATTGTTATTAATATCTAGTGTCGTTGCTAAATGTCTTTCAGACTGGCTGCACTTTGGGTTTCCCGCTGTTAAATGTAATCATCCTTATGTATGTGCACATTACAAAAAAAAAATCAATATTGTAAGTAGTAACAATGGTGTCATGTTAGTGAAGCACTTGATCTATTTACATATCAGCATATAGAACAGGGGACTTTCCAATTCTTCTTTGTACGACATGGTGATACAAGTACATTCACCTGTGAGATGATATTAAAGTAGGCCATGGGTAATACAATGAATTGTCACACAAAGCATAAAAAAACCAACTTGGTTCATGCTAAGTTGCAATTGAAGTTTTATTTTTCCACGACTTTTATTTATGAAATGATACCAAGGTAAATTCAGAGGGCAGTCAATAAAGAGACCAGAGGTTCACCATGTACTTCTATGGTTGTTTAGAAGCAAACATTGTTGGCTAGCAACACAACTCTCATAAATGTTTTATCCTCCTGTTATGATTTCTGACAGGTTTATCTGGGCAGGAAGTGACAGTGTGTTTACTAGGTAAAATTTACATTTGTAAAAAACTTTGAGTGGCATTTTCCTGTAAACATAGTCATTAACTTTGTACACCCCTTGGAGTTTCATTTGAAGTATATAATGTGGGTGACAAGTGATGAATGTAATTTGGGTTTCATTTGAAGTATTCATTAGATTGAGTTTGTCTAATAGGCTCAAATTTGAGGGATGTATTTGCTAAATTAATTAAGTAGGATTTCTAAAATTCCCTGAAGGAAGTGGTTTATCCATGAATTTGTGATAAATTTATTGTATAAGTTTAATGGTCTTCACATGACTTTTTTCAATCTAATATATAAGTAGAATGGCCTAAAACGTGACTTCCTTCAGTCTAATATATTTGTAGAATGACCTAAAACATGACTTTCTACATTCAAATATTTTAAGCAGGATGATCTAATGGAATACCATCCTTGTTCTAAAATTAAGTATAATGCTTTTAAGGGGCTTATTGAGCTGGTTCACAAAATTCATGATTATTTTCACACCTGTTGAGATTTACTCACATCTTGCTGGTAAATGGTCAAACTAAGTGATGCTCCACATTTGACTCACAACTAAAATGGCAGTGATAAGAAATTAATGATCAAAATCATTTATTACAAATTTCTGACCAGACACTTTTTACCATTAGGTAGTAATCATATGCAACCTCTATCCATAAAACTACAGTTTCTCACATTTTTGGTAACTATGGGAAGTGATACGTAAGTAAAGTGGCTAATTAGAAGCATTGTCATGCAATGATACCCTTCAACCTTGTTACAAAAATAATCTCTATATCAACTCAATAAGCCACTTTAATACATCCCTTTCTGTATGTGTAAGTAGAATAGTCTAATTCATCACTCCCTTTATTCTTAAGTTAAAATAGAATGTTTTGTGGAGAGGAAAGCTCTCTTCCAAGAGATAGGGGTATGACCTTAATAATCCAATTTGGTATTCTAAAGTATAAAATTTAGTGTGACTGCTCAAGAAGATATCTTTCACTGTTTTTATTCAACTATGATCCCGTTTTGACCACTTATAATTAACAGTTAGAAGGTCAAATTCAGTTTTCTAATGAGGGTTTTGGGGCTTCTTATCCAAAACTTGTTATTTCATAATGCACTGCCCCCCCATCCACTCATTCCAGAAATGCAGACAAAAAAATATCAGGCTGTGATTTTTGCACTGAAAATTGCCCAAGTGCTGTGCTTCATGGGTCATATACAAGTGGCAACTTTTGACATCATGTGTGGTATTCATATACATAATAAGTCCTATTTCTTTGTTATTAAATTTAACTGATGTTCAGTAAGATGAGGTGGCAACACAATCAGCCTATTAATAACATATGAGCACTTTCATTCTACCTTTATACACTTTTGACTTTTTCTTGATATCATTAGCTGAGAAATGCAGAAACTGTTTGGCATATTGCCATGGAGATCTGTCTCCTCTTAGATGGCTAAGATCATTACACCTGTTGCTTTTTTATTGATCCATCACGTCTGTTCGCAATCATCTTTTAGGCTCCCATGTAGGTATTTCTGGTGCTGCTATTTTTGTCTTGTTTACATCTACTACAACATGGAACAATCGCAAATTGAGGTCAAAATTCTGTCTTGTCTTTGCAGCTCTGAGTGGTTTTAGTAAAACCATGGAAAGGGTTTTAAAAGCAACATCTGACTTAGGTTAGATGATGCTGCAGTGTGTTTATGTCAGTCTGAGATGATAGATCAGTATCTAGGCTAGTAAATATTATACTTTTCCTTGTACTAGGGGTCAGTAACCTTCTTTGGAGAAATGCCATAAAGCAGTAGCTAGGCCTAGGTCTAACACTTAGACTTATGCCTTTAATAAGTCACAACATGAATGAAGCAATTACATGTGTTAGAATAAGACTTTGTGGGCATGCATTGTGACATGATTGTTTCATTCTTCCAAAAGCAACCCTTGGGTTCTTCTGAGCCAGAGGAAGCTAACGTTGACTACTCAACTTGTTGAATTGTTCATCCACCCAGTGTGAGACATATTAATGGACACATTCCTTTTAGTTCCTCCCACATATGACTGCACAAAGTACAGAAGGCAACAATTAACCAGTCACATAATGGTTTGAAGTTTGAAGGACCAAGATCCCTCGTAGATTGATTGTTGAACAGTTCAAAGTTTCTAGTTTTGGATCATTGTTTAATCCTATTTGAAAATTGTGGAAACATAAGAGTGCTTTTCTCTGTAGCAGTTAAAAAAATAGTAACTGAACAGGAAAAAAAAAAAAATTGTAACTGGTATGTGTTCATTTTTTCATGTCTCTTTAACAGAGCTGTCTTCAGATGGATCCTGAAGCACGTCTCAGCTGTGAGGAATTGAAAGACCATTCATACTTTGACTCTTATAGAGAGGAAGAAATGGAGAAGGAGAAGGAGACTACTCGATCAAGAATAGTTGGTAGAGGGAGGGAGCAGCGGTCTAGGGTGAGTTCAATACCATTCTATAAACTTTATAATGTATTTGTGTTACTTACTTATAGGGCTGTCACCATACAGCAGAATGGCATCGTGATAATCACCGTCGAAAGCATTGCGATATATTGTAGTATTGTGATATTACCCACTGAAGATTGAACCTGTAAATGTCTTCAATTTTACAATTGATACATTTCAAACTCTTAATTGCTTGATTGTTTTTGAAACTATTGCATTTATTTTAGCAGTATCACATGTATTTGACAACATGAAAAACTGCAATAAATGTTTATAAATATTGTTAAAAAACACAGTGTATACCGCAATACTTTAAGGATGTCCAGTGTAGTATTGCAGGGAAACTAGTATCAGAGGGAAACTAATATCACGATTATTGCAATTATCAGTGATTCGTGACAGCCCTACTTATTTGTGGTTTTAGAGAGTTGGGAAGAAAGAACCAGTACTATGAGTATCTATCAAGAGTTGTCTTTTAGAAAGTTGCTGAACATTGACAGGATTTTTGTAGTCACATTTTAGTCATTGTAAGGTTCCAGACTATATGGTTTTTACTCTGAATTTTTCAATCATTTGTTGTACTGAGTTTCTTCATTGTGTAGAATTCCATCCTTCATACCTTACAGTGAAAGAGAACTTTTAGTCATTCAAACTTAGCTTTAAATAATAAATGGACCTGTTTGACAATTGTGGACAAGACAAGATACTATTAAGTGCAAGTGATTATGTTTACATATAACTGAAAATTTTTTTCATAACATCAGGTATGCATGGAGTCTTCTGAAGCATGATACTGTGACCCCTAGTGTTACTAGAAAACTAACAAATACTTCATATTATGTAATTCAAATCTTGAGCTGTCTTGAAAATGTGAATCAAACACTGCAATCATGGGATGTCTTGAAGAAATGAAAGGAATAAAGTTGTTCTTACTCTTTTGCCTCCATTCAGAATAAACACACATTCCCTCTTCTTACTGGGACTGGCAATCCACAACAGAATCAGTCACCAACTCCAGATGTAAAACACTCCTTGAAAGACAGCAAACCCAAGTATAAGACTGTCATTAGCTCTAAGCATCATTTACCCTCAATCTGAACCAGTCCAGAAAGATACCAAAGTATGTTGGAGCTATAGCAAAAATTTACAAGGGCCTGCTGAATTGTTGGCTCTTTCATTGTGAATCCTCTGAGCACCTCCCTGGACTGAGATCATGAATCAAGCTCATCCTTCCTCTGCTCTTCTTTGGAACAAAATTACAAACAAAGTGGAGCCTCTGTTGTGCTGCATGACTAGCTGATGGTAACTGTTTGTACCCTCCACAGTCTCATTACAGTTCATTCGTGGCTTTAAGCTTGATGATAGCAGACAGGTGGGAGCATCCGCTTCCATATGCCTGAAGAAAGTAAGGTGCTGCTAACGTTGCTGATGCAAGCTTATGTTTCTGACAGAACTTTGATTCAATCTTGGCACTATTTACCTTGTTTGTCCACAGGAAGGGGCAATATTTTGCTTGCTTGTCTACAGGAGGAGGACAAGCTGCCAGCATGACAAATGTCTAAGATGGATTTTACAGATCATGGCTTATTCAAAGTTTTTTTGTATCTGACATATTTGTCAAGTGAGGAGAAAAGGAACATAAATTTTTCATATTCTTTTGAACTTTTTATTTTTCATGAAATAGCACATAGTGTTCATTCATCCGTTGCGTAAACAATGATTTTTAGCTGTAGAATGTGTGTATGGTGCATAAAATTGCTTATGGGGTTGCTAGAGACCTTTGAACCACAGAGTGAAACAAAAAACACAAAAGTGCCTGCCTTCTTTAGTTACAAAGTTGCATAAACAGCAAAATGTGCATATCCTTTGAATTTATGTGTCTTCGTTCGAATGAAAGTTACCTTTTAATTAAAAGTTTGGCATTTATATGCTGACATACTGTGGTCAGCAAATCAAAAATTTTGGATCAAACTCAAAGTTGACAAGTTTTGAAGAAAGTCCATTTTAAATTTGAACTTTATTGAAGTCATACTTTGGGAGCATTGATTGTGCCTTCCTTTGCCTCAATTCTTTCTGCAAATGTGCACCTTATATGAAGGTAAGATGGTGGAAATATTGAGAAATTTACCAAGGCATTCAATAAAATCTGAATGGGAAAGGCCTAGTAGTGATTGCAAGAATGGGTATGGGTATTAATGAAGGGGGTGGGGGAATGGGATTGGCCTGTTAATGTGTGACCACCTTTTTTCAGAATTTTCGGTGTAATATTTATTAATTCGTGTAAAGGGGAATCAGACATAGGAAATTGTCAAACTTTCATGGACCTTCAGTTTTGTACTTACCTTTATTTAATTTCTAAAGTTTTGCAAATCATGTTGTGTATTCTTGAAGATTAATACCTTGAAACCAGACCCAGTCTCTTCTTTCAGTACATCTAGTCAGAGGTGCAGAAGCAAATTTCAGAGGGGGTGCTGTATACCCCAAAGTGTTATAATTTTGGGCTAAAATGGTTAGATTTCCATTACCTCTGATGTTGCAGAGGGATTTATGTCAGACAGGGCATGTGGTAGCCTGCATCTCCCCTTCCAGTACAGGGCAAAAGAAAGGAGAGGGTCACTGCCCCAGGGCTTCAGGCACCTCTGTTATTTACTGGCAGTATTCAGGTGGATTTGTTCAATGTAACACTTTTTTTTCTTTTGTATGTTCTGTATTTTGTAGAAAATATATTTTAATTTAATGGATAGGTTGTAAGCAAATTATTATAGCAATTATGATTTATACTCAAATAAGAACTTGATCATGGGTGTTAAAAATCATTTTGAATGATAGTAAATGTAATGTTTGCATCAGTTCTTTAGTGAAGATAAGAAACTATTTTTGAACCTGTTTTTGTTTTACAATGATTCTTATTGTTGGAATAGCCATCCTTGTCTTTTTTTTTTTTTAGTTTCTTTTTTGCACAGTGAATGAAAGGTAAAACATTGAAGAAAATTGTTTGGTACTGTAGGGTTAGCTTGGTATGTAATTGTGCACTTGTCATTTTTTTAATCATTTCTTTCAGTGTGCTTGCTTTAAGTCAGAATTTCCTTACTAAAACTTCTCTATTGAGTTGTGTCAGAAAATGTTACATGCATGCCACTTGTAACTCATTCAATACATGTTTTGTAACTACTGTCATAGGTAAGTGATCCTTCTCATGATGAGGTGTATATACTTATCATCCTCTCACAAAGCTGGATGAGGAGATTCCAGCAGTTTTCTTCATTTTTAGGGGATTATATTTGTGTAGAGATTTTTCTGAGTGGTGAACCAGACAAACGTGGGAAAATATTCATTTGAAAAATTTGATGTGAAATTTTCATATGATGGAAAAGAGGGATAGGTTGAGTTTGACCAGGTTATGAGCATATGTTGCAAGGCTGAACATTTAGAGGAAATTATTTTGAGAACTGAAAAGTTGAGGTTGCTATCCTTTGATACTGGGAAGCTTTTTGTTGCATTTTTGTCAAATTTGCTATTATAACAGTGGTGTGGGGCAAGGTAACACTTGGTCCATGTGCATCAATTTGCCAATTTGAAAGTTGGTTGCAGTACTGTGCAACATTCAGTTCAGCTACAACTGTTTCCCCTCTCTAATGAATTAAATCTGTTCTACCAGACTACCACCCATCTCCCTCCAATAAAATTCGTTTGGGTAAACTGAAAGATAAACATCGTGCTTGTATTGCAGGTCTCATCCCTCCCACAACCTTCTTAGACAGTAAAAAGGTTTCTTTTGGCACCCCTTTGGAGGTATTCATAGTTTTGGCCAAAAGGAATGGTTATTTCCTCAAAACCACAAAATTTCAACACACTTCTCATGGTGAAACAAGTCACACCTGCTTTGGTGCATACTCAGAAGTGGTCTTGTTTATTTATGAAAACTGTAAAAGACCTTATGCATTGATATCTTGAAAAGTCATTTTGGAGGCAAGCAATGAATGAATCACATTGCAGGCACAACGTTTACCTCTAATGCGCAAGTAGTTAACTCATGCCTGTATCCCACCAGAACACCAACCAGATATCTGCATTTGTTGGTGTAAGTTGCAATGATATGCACTTGCCTCCATTGTAGGGTTTATTTTCTGTTCTATGACGTCATATGCTTAGGGTCTATAAGTAAGATGACAATTGTAACAAGAAGGGACATTGATATTCATGTTGGACATAAGCCTAGCCTTTCATAGACTTTATAGTGTATATTGAAGTGCTTGTCTTTATACTTGTGTGGTATTCACATTCCACTTCTGATATTTCTATTTCTAGGTCAGAGAGAAAAAGGGTATGGGATATTTGTTTACAAATGGACTGTGTTCAATCTCAAAATCTGACTTTTTTTTGTATAGATATCTTTGTAATAATACTTAATTTTTCAATTGAAAGGTCAGAAAACTTATGAACTTCAGTGGCAAGTTTTATGTTCCACATTTTGTTTGTTTTGTTTTTTTTTGTTTTTTTTTATTTTATTTTCCTGGGGACATTGTTTCAGATAATGTTTCAGGAGTGATCACTGTAAAGTAATATTTAATGTTAGAACCTTGGATGTGTGAAGACTTGAGCTCAGTAAAATACAGTGTGGAATAAAAATAAATTTGCCTGTACATATTATTTTTTTCTCATCATCTAATGTTTCAGTCCAAATTGAGATGTCATAGGACATCAATGACTAACAGATGGGAAGAACCCAGTGGTATCAAATATGCTGAGGGATCACGATGATCTTTCCCCTTGGATGTTGGGCCCATTGCTTTCCCTTAGGGCTATTGGTGGGGTCCATGGACAATGTTTCAGAAGCTCAGGGGTGTTTACAGAATTAAGTGCATTAGAGTTGACCAGGGTTCGCACAGACTGAGAAAAGGTGTCATACTAGGCTAACTCAGCTGACATGTCATAGATATTATAATGATGCAGGGGACTTTTGGGTGATGGGGGAAGATAAAGTCACTTATAAACCCACCCCTAGTAGCCTAAGAAAAGTGTAAAATGGGACCAGAGAGGACTTACCAGGTTGTGTAGGTCCAAAGGTCCACAAGATGGCCTCAGATGGGATCATCAGAGGTCAAAATATGAAAAGTTTGTAATTACAATATAAAAGGCAAACTTTAAAGGATCTCATTCACAGAATGCTGTCACAAGGTAAGACCCTGCTCATAGGAAGTTCAGGACACGGAAACAGTAAAGGTGTGGTCGTATACACGTGCAAAGAGGGGGAGCACCAGGTTTTAAATGAACAAACTACGATTACTGGGCAATGTTTACATGCACCCATCATTACACCATCAAAATACAAACAAAAATACATAGCACTTACTTGCAAAGGGCAAGGGCGTAGGAAGAGGGGGAATGGGGGCTCCATCCCCCTGCAAAATTTGTGGGGGCAGAAGAATGCTTCCCCCCCCCCCATTTCTAAGCACGGAAACCCCTCATTTGTCTCTTCTGTAAGAAATGTCAAAAATTTGCAGTAATTTACCTTAAAATTTCAAAAGGATTCACCAGATTGCATCTAAGGACCTTCAAATATCAAAAAATTTTCCAAAGGGCTAAAAAATATCAAAAACTTGCTGTAATTTACCTTAAAATTTGTCCAAAATGGTGCACCAAATTGCATCTAAGGACCTTCGAATATTCAAAAACTTTCCAAAGGGCTAAAATATATCAAAAACTTGCTGTAATTTATCTTAAAATTTGTCCAAAATGGTGCACTAAATTGCATCTAAGGACCCTCAAATATCACCCCCTCCCCTTAGAACCCTCCCCAGGAGGGCGATCCGAAACAAGGTTCAGCCCCCTCCCAGTCTTGAACAGCTTCCTACGCCTATGCAGAGAACGCGTGTTTGGTCTAGTGGTAGAGCAGCCGCCTCTCACGCGGGAGGCCCGGGCTCGATTCCCAGGTCGATTCATACCAAAGACTTTAAAAATGGAACCTACTGCCGTTGTGCGTGATGCTCCGCATATGCAATGGAGTAAGGGAAAACAAGCCAGTGAGACACAACTGGAAAAAAGGCCGTGGCCGGCTCGACTTGAACCAATTGGTTGGAAACTGGACCGTTAAACCTCATCTAACTAACTAACCTACGCCTATGTACAAAAGGGTTTTCGACAAAATAACACAATGTCTGAGTCAAGAAAGGCTAAGTCGTAAACCTCGTTTGAAGGTTGTCTCTCAAAAAAAAAAAAAACACTGTGACACACACACACACACACACACACACACACACACAATGGAAGTCTTCAACCTGACGGTGGGCAATAGTAGCAAAAATAAAAAATGACGCCGTTGAACGTTTGGCAATGTCAATTTTACCTCGGCGTACCAGTTTCCATTTGTCTGCTACCAGTGCTGTAGTCGAGTCAGGATGTTCTGAGTCACGAGTCCCTCAAATTTTCTGATGATGGGACTCGAGTCCGGACTTGGACTCGAGTTCCTGTAATAACCCAATAGGGAAAATTTCCAAGAATCAAGTCGAGTCCTTCAAACTCTGTGAGCACAGTCCCGAGCTTTCGGACTCGACTACAGCACTGTCTGCTACAACAGCAAAGTCGACTGGAAGTACTAGCTCCGGGATAGTTCTTCTATCAAAGGAGCATAAGTTTTTCTTCAACGTGGGACACAATTGTTTTTAGAGCCTGCTTCAGTAATGTCCCACTGTAGGGGACCAGGGGCGAAGTACCAGGAAGCTCTGCAACATTTACACGATTGTGGGCACCAGAATAAAGCATTAACTTTTTGTAAAAAACATTAAATACGCACAGATCAGGAAATCTCAGTTTGTCTCTATCTTTTTTAATTGCTAGCTTAATTAGACTAACCGCCGTTCTATTTTCTTTAAGATCCACGGGATTGATGGTGGGGAGGTTGGACGCCGTAGAGTATCTGTGGGTTTTGCAATAATTATACTTTGTTGAAAGTGAATTTATGAAAGGGCAACAAGAGCCTGTAGTCGATGAAATATTTTCCACTCATGGTATTCCAGTAGACTAGATCAAATCTGACAATGCCTCCCCCCTCCCCGCTTTAATGGTCAAGAGATCAGTAATTATTCAAAACACACTGGTTTTCACCATCGTAAAACCATACTTCTATGGCCAAAAGCCAATGGTGAAATTGAAAAATTCAGGAAAATCCTGGCCGGGAAAAAGCCAAACGTACTGCGTTTCAATATGGAAGAAAAACCCTGGAAACAAGAGTTATATTCCTTCCTAAGGAATTACAAGGCAACTCCCCGTAGTACCACAAACAAATCACACGCAGAGCTGCCATTTGGTCGTGCCATGAGGACCTAAATGCCCTAGTTTAATCGACTATCCCCAATTGACCAGTCCCTGCAAGCGACAGATGCTATTAATGCAAAACCCTGAAACTGAATGAACTGAAGTCAAATTCTGATAGTAAGATGCACGCAAAACCAGCTTAAAAATTTGGTGACAGTGTATTGCTTCGTGAGAAGAAACGTAGTAAGTCCCCCCTCCCCCACCACCATCCATTGTAACCCCTATGTATAGTTGAAGTAAAAGTGTCTATGATCTTTGCCAGAAGAGGAGAACAAATTGTGACCAGAAACTCATCATTTTTCAAACCGGTAAATATTGGTACAGATGTCCCAATTGACGACGATGACAACTTTCCTCTGACTCCCGACCGACAACAACCACCAGACACAGGCCAAGTCCCACTGGGCCTACCGTGCCCAGACACCCCATCAGCACCGTCGAGTATATCCGAGACGAAATAGACAGCCTCCACATTATTACAATCGTTAGTTCGAACTTTTTAAATATCTTCAGCACCCACTGTATATGTATAACTGTTACCATTACTCTTTGCTACCGTTTATTTAGCATTATTCTCTTCATGTACGAACTATACTATTTCCAATCATTTTGCTTTCGTGGTAGAACTCGTTCATATAACTCAGAATCATCTTATCTGTAACAAATTACTCTCCAAAAATTTGATCCAAATCCCGTGGTTATTTTGTTAAAAGGCTACGGTCAGCCTTATGTCAACCCTTGCAGTATGATAGAACAAAATACCAAATAAGTTCATTAAAGAATTATTGACTTGATCTTTGACCCGAAAATATCTGTAGATTATACGTCTATCTAGGGGGATTCAACTTACCCCATGACGCAGG
>WURT03333354.1:0-18823 GCA_009936505.3 Holothuria glaberrima | reverse complement strand
TAGTACTTTTGATTTATACTTAATTATGTTATAAAATTATCCCTTTTTTTTGTTGTGGTTGCATGTGATATCAGAGAAGTAAACCTTAAACTTAAAACATTGTAGTGAACGTTATACTGAAGTTTGCCACAGTGTGCTCTCCACAGTGCAGAATATATGTATCACAGTAACTCATCTGTACTATGTGATACCAGCATACTGCATTACGCACCCATGAAGGCAAACTAATTGCAAATTCTCAATTGTATGTTTTGAAAACAGTCCTGGGCTACAGGTAGCCATACCAGCTGATTGGATTCAAAAGCTAGTACTCTTTCTTTATAACCTGTCAATGAAAAATATTTTCACATGTATTACTATGACAATGTCTGGACTGAAAGCAAGTTGCATAACTTATAACACTAAGAAAATGTACTGTAGCCAGTGGAAGAGCAGGGGAATACTGCAGGACTGGAAAAAATATTTTACAGAAAGCAAAATAAATGTCTCACAATTTTTGACATGTTTTAATGAACAAAAAGCAAAATTTGCTTTCCATTTCTAAAATTTCCTTCCAAACAGCAATACTTTCTGGCTTGAAACTTCTCAGATTTGTCATTTTTTCCACCCAGGGGGGGATTGGTTGTGTTGGATAAGGGCCAGTTACTCCTGCAAAGGTTCTGGAAATCTTGGGGTATAGTTCGGACACACAAAAGATGAAGGTAGTTCAAATTGATTTTGGTGGATTGTAATTAATTGGTCCCCATTCTGAATATATCCTTTAGAAGGTCGGCCAAAAACTATTGTAAGGAATGCAATGCAAACAACCTTCCTCTTTAATACAAGCAATGCACGCAAACCCATCGTGTCTCTTTCCTCTTCTTGTAAATGTGTTCCCACTTTCATTAGTTTGAAGACTGCCTCAGTTCTGTTTCTCCCCGCATATAGTCATGGACAACACCCTTAAATCAGAACCCTGAGAAATGTCATTGAAAGGCCCCATGTTACATCTATTGCATACTGTACATCATGATAAGCCCTATCGATCAAAAATGCGGAACAAGAGGTTAGAAGAGGTGAAATCGCAAAGTCATGGACAGGGCTACCCAACACCACCTCAGTCCGCTCTGTCAAGATCCCTTCCTTTCGTTCGTAACCAATCTCCTGGTACTGCCACAGGAACCGTCACGGTAAACCGTCCCCACATGACTCCACAGGTCCGATACCCGGTACCAAAAACAAAATGCTCAGGGCGTCAGACAACGATTCCTTCACGTTTTAGAGATTTTCATTTATACCACCCTTAATTTAACCCGGAGTGAATGTAGTTGCCTAATTCTAGGAAAAAGCAGCTAAGTGAATTTCATGTTGTGTAGAGTATTGTACATAGGTTTGTTGTATCCCATGCAACACCATGGAAGGCTTAGTTAATGCACTTTGTGCATGCTATATGTTAGTTGTATATTAAATGAAAGGAAAATCAATTGGAAAATATTTTCATTTTCACTACAGCTATTAGATAGCAAGTATTCCTATACAAATGACGCTGTGTTTGCATTGTAATGAAATTCTAAATATTAATGAGTTCAATTTCAGCAATTGAGAAAATTGCGATTATTTTACCGTAGCTACAAATGACAATTCAAGAATCATGTATATATATGTACAAAGTGTAAAAGAAAAGTGTAATTAAGTTTCAAAGAAAAAATGAGGACGTTTTCTAGTAAAAGGGGGAGTGTCAAAGTGTAAGTAAAAGTTTCAAGTTGCTAAGTTACCGTTACTATTTTAGTAACTGTTGTAACGAGCCAGCTGTGTGTGCAGCTGTATGTATGTGAGTGTTTTGTCTGTTATTATGTTAATTAGGCCTAGTCTTCGTTGTTAAGTTGTATGAGATTGAGATGTCATTCTGTTTCTGGATTTGAGTTTGAGCACTTCGTTAATACTGTACAAGCAATGCACACAACTTTTTCCTCTTCTTGTAGGCTAAATGTGTTCCCACTCTCATTAGTTTGAAGACTGCCTAAGTTCTCTTTCTCTCTGCATATATTCATGGACAACGCCCTAAAATCAGAACCCTGAGAAATGCCATTGAAAGGCCCCACGTTACACTATGTTCGAATTTAATTACAGTTCTAAGTGACTTTCATGTTTCTTCAACAAGCTTTACAACGGTATGTCAAGAGGCGTACAGCTTGGGCCTTCCAAGACTTGTGTTCCTTGTGACTGTATAGCAGTTCTACTGAAGTATATGTAGTCTCCTGATTGTTCAACCGTTGAGATGCAGTAAGGGATACAATATTAATTGATAGTGTGAAAGTATTCAACCATCCAGGACTCTGCCAGAAGGTGAAATTGACTGTGCCCTTAAAGTTGAGTTGGGAGTGGCCTTAAGTGTGGGTTGAGATGTGAGAGAGCTTCCTTTTCCCCCAATATGCAACAGGAAATTGACTTCCAGGTGCAAGACGTATTTGTGATAAACAAGACTGCATAGGATACCGGCAGTTGAATGAATTGCTCAAGGAATCTGGGATCTCCTTTAGAAACAGATAGTACAGTATGTACCTGTACTGAATACTATCCAACAGTTGCATTGCTCCCCTTGAAAACATTCTTCAAAAGTGGTTCCTTTACAAATTTTTAATCACACTTGTGTGGACTTGCATGCAGTATATGTTGTATTGTGGCACCTTTCTAGGTGTCACTGCATACAGAACCTGGCTGTGCCTCTCTTAAGCAGTATGTAATGCTGCAAATATGTAAGGGATCCATACATAAGCTCTTCAGCTTCTTTTGAATACCCCTTAGCCATATATATTAATCTTCAAGTTATGTATTTTTTATCTTGTTTCAGCACATTTGTATCTTTCCATGTAAATACTGATAAAGTGTTCTTTTGACTGATTAAAAATTGATATGTGAAACTGTTACAGTATGTATGTGTAAATTGTTGCTTAAATTGTTATGGTTAAAATAAAGTTCAAGAAAAAAAAACCAGCTTTATTTTAAAAGTAGAAACTGACATTGCAGAATGAAACATTTTACAGTAGGTTGTGTACATAGGCGTACTTTGTGCTAATATATTATACATCTATTCATGACAAATTTCAAAGAAGTTTGTTTAAAAAAATGTTGATTGACTATTGTGTACAACTATGTAATCAGAGATGATTTCACATTGTTCTAGAAGCTCCTATGTAAATGTACTTTAGATGCAAGTACTGTACTGTACTGGAATATTTCTCCATCCCAATTTGAACAGCAGTACTAATTATCCTCATGTATTGGATTCTCAGAAGGGTACTTTCAGAGGTTCTGGACAACTTAACCTCAGAAAATCCCACCTGCAAAATTTCCCCAGGGACAACTCCCTCAGGATAATTCTCACCTGGACAATACCCACCTGACTCAAATCCCACCGGACCATTTCCCTTCCGACAATTGCCACCCACAATAATTCCAAATTGTCTTGGAGAAAAGGGAGGGGGGCTTAATTGTCTGGTCAAGACTTACAGTATTAAGATAAAAAATGCATTCACTGTATTCTTTTTTAGATCACTCCCCTGTATCAGTTATCTGCAAATCAATTGCCAAATTTATGACTAGAAGTGTTTCTTAGTATTTCAAACATTTGTTCTTTTAAATTTTTCTTTCCACAGGCCTTGCCCCTTGTACTCCATTGCTGTTGATGCCTGTAAAACCTCTTCAAAGGTGAGATCCAAATTAATCATTTCTGTTTTACCCAGAATTTTGATTTTATCCTTTCCCTAATCAGATAGTAGGAATACACAGTGCTGGTAAATACCAGACCAGGTATATACTTTGACAGGGGGGTATTAAAGTACACTCAAAGTTATTTCCTGCCAAAAAGTGGTTCTCACATGTTTTCTTACACTTTTTTCCTGAATTACCCTTTTCTTTGAGGTTATATACTTAAGAGGTGTTATTTCCTCCAAAAATTTGGGAGAAGTGCTTGGATTTTATTTGAACACTATAATTTTTGGAGGTATAAAAACCTTGACAACAGTAAAGTGAGGTTCTTGAAAAAAATCTGAAGAACAATCGATTGGTGGATTTTGGCATTTTATGCATTTATGCAATCTAATAAGCTTGAAGGTATTTATTAATCCTTGGAAACTGCTGGAAAAGTGCTTGATTTTCTTTTTCAAAAAAGTGTACCACCTCTGTTCAAAGAACTCACGCGGGAGGCCCGGGTTCGATTCCTAGGTGGAGTCATACCAAAGACTTTAAAAATGGAACCTTCCGCCGTCACTGTGCGTGATGCTCCGCATAAGCAATGGAGTAAGGGAAAACAAGCCAGTGAGCCACGACTGGAAAAAAGGGCCGTGGCCAGCTCAACTTGAATCAGTTGGTTGTAAACTGGGCCGTTAAACCTCATCTAACTAACTAACTAACTGTTCAAAGAACAGATTTAAGTAAAATTAAGTTCAAAATTTGAGGGTGTAATTGAAAAACTAACTAACACAGGAAAATCTGGTCACCTTAGAAGTTTTCCTGGTCACAATTATTCCACAGTGCATTCCTCTCGCAAAATTCAGCCAAGTTTACGTATTTATATGTTTAAAAATTGAAATTAAACAGATGTGAATATCTGTAATCTTATCTTTGAGTAAAGAGCTAGGAGATTGTCTGACAAAGTAAGTTGTAGAGAAAAACAGTCTGAGGGTGCGAAAGCCCCTCCTTGGATCTGTTCTGTTATGTCATGACACCTGGGGGAGCAACGTTGATGCAAGCTCAAAATGCAAAGCCAAATGAATTTTGTCTGTCTTTAATATGCAATTTATCATTTGTACAGTATGTGTACCATTCTTCCTAGCATGATGTCTCATGACATATCACTTTTGATTTTGATGAAAGGGAGACCCATGCATTTGTTGTGGCATGTGTGTGTGTGTGTGCATGTGTATTCGTGACACTTAGCTTATTAAAATATCCCTAGAAGGCAAAGTCTGACAGTTGGTGTGTAGATTTTGCATATTGAGAGGAAGAACCCTATCAGAGGTCATCTTAAGTCACTGGAGGTCATGTTCTGAAAAGTGTTGTAAACATATCTCAACATAGTAAGCATGGATGTTTTCCAAACTTAGCCTTTTAAGATACCTTATATAAAAAACATAATCCTGTTGTTTTGGTGGGGGTCAAATGGAGTTATCAGAGTTCAAACTGTGAAAACTGTTTTAGCACAATTTTGTAAGGTAGGAAGCATCCACTTTTTATACTAAGTGTGTTTTGATGCATTGTATTTAGATAAATATATAATCCAATTTTTTATGGTAGAGATCAAAGATTTCTTGAGGCCACTAGAGGTCAAACCCTCAAAAGCTATGTTAACAATTTCTCAAACTAGAAAGCATGGATGCTTTTCATATTTATCATGTGTATGCATAATGGAAAGAGATATAGCTCTATAGGTTTTGGTTGGGGTCAGAGGTCATGACGTCACCACAGGTCGAACTCTGAAAACCTTGTTATACGTAGAACAATTTCTCAGTATCCCTGTAGGAAGTTGTATGGTCAGAGGACTGTATGTTTGAAAATATTTTCAAATGCAACACATACCTTTTAGATGGGGTTTGCACCAACAAAGACAGAGAGAAAAAAATATAATTTTATGAATCTTTCATGTAGTACCGCTGGAATATTCCTTTCGTAAGTTCTGAAGGCTTGTAAAGCAGTCTGTGTCAAACAAAAGAAGCAAATAGGAAAAACTGACACATGGAGCAAATGGACACACAAGGAGAAGTAGTCAACTGGGCAAACAGTGCTTCAAAAGAAAAACAGAGTATGTGTCATGTGGTCAGTATTAGTGATCAGCCCTCAGTATCTTTCAAAACCTGCAGTGGAAGTAGAATCTTAGGGGGCTTAATTTCACTAGAAAGACTATTCCATATATCATAGGTACAAAATAAGCACACTTATAACTATATGATCAATTTGCTAGAAGCAAATTGTTGAAGTGTAACATACTTAAATTTGTGCTACTTGAGCCAATTGAGCACACCACTGTTAAATGTATACTTACCTGTGAAAGTACACTGTTGCTTTGGAAAGCTGTGACTTTCCAAGGATTTTGTAACTTATCTATGTATATAACAGCAGTGTGCTATGAAGTACCATGGTAACCAGCAAAATTATAATTATGATTATGAATCAAGGACTCATTCATTGAGAGAAAGAGACCATAAACTTAAAAACGTACTGTATACGTAACACTTGGAGAGAGTTCCATATGTAAATTCCTACAGTGAGGCATGTACATGTGTTATGCATGGATACACCAGCTCTGCCCTTGATATTTAGCAATACTAGGCAGTGAGTCTCTTCTGGTATATAGCAGGTATGAAGGTTGCTTCATGAGGGCAGTGTTCATGGCATCCAATCATCTGTTTCAATCCAGAGTTTAATGATTATGCCATTCATACAAAAGGAGCATGTGAACAGGGAGTATTAGTCTAGCACTAAGTTAGCAGTCTCCATTTAGCATGGCGCCGATTGTTTCTGCTTTCAGTTCCCATCATGTATTGCAATTATGAAAGTCTGTTATTCCGTTAATATGGATTGTATTACTTCATTCTGTAACTTTAAATATATTGCATTTTGGTACTAAAAATGTCCATATCTTTGACATCGTGATTGCCCCTGTTGAATGATGTGCAGTTCAAGATGAGATAGCTAGGTAATTTTATTTTCAAGAAAAAGAGAAAAAAGTTCTCAAAAATGGAAGATGATTGCTCTGTAGCTCATGAAAAAATTTTTTCTCCTAAGCATATAAATTTTCAAACGTTGCAACATTCTTATCTCTTGTGATGAGGTATATTTTTTAGGAACAAAAGCTTTTGCCAAGTTAATTAGTGAGACTGAATGGTTATGTATCAAATATGAAAGTTATTTTCATCTGTACCACTTTGATACAATCTCCCCTTAAAGCAGTTAGTACTTTTAAAGACAAAGTCTCCTTAAGAAGTCACATTTTTACTGTCTGTTTCCTTTTGCCGTCTCAATTTTTTTAGATAAAAACAATTCAGGGTAGGGGACGGATGTTCCTACGCATTGCTCTCAACAAGAAATTCCTTACTACAACTATTGAAGCTTTGATAAAGAATGACCAATTGTTGGAGGTAGGTATAAATACATAAAGTAGTTGATTCCAGTACTGGAGGGAAGTCAGTTATTTGGTTAAAGGAATGTGTGACTTTTAGTGGTGAAAATATTAACTGCAAGCATTGAAATATCTTTGTGTTCTGATCATTAACCTTTACACAGGTGATGACACAGGTCTGCAAAAAGGATGGATATCATCCAGTTTCAGTACATTCATCAACCTAGTTGAAAGTTTATCTCTGAACTGCTGAATGGTATTGAGATGAAAATGTTCATGCTGCAAGGTGAAGCTTAAACTGTAATGTTGTTTTGGGACCCCTCTTTAACACAGCAAGTCAATCGACTTCATTGAGTGTGTTGCAAGGGAGGAAAATTACACACTAAAACCCCATTAAGTTTTGTTGCATGGCATGTATGATGATCATACTGTACCTGCTGTAGAAATTTTTGTTTATGTTTATGTTTGGCTCTATGTTGTGAATGTATATTAATTTTAACAATGCTCATGCAACTAAAGGCCACTCAACAAGGAACTTTTGCAAAAGTTTGCTGCATTTCAAGTGCAGCCAGTATAGGTGTGTGATAAATGCACCTCCCTGGGCATGCAAGGGGATTGTATGAATAGACCCAAGGGGACTTTGGCAGGACTTGACGAACCCCCCCCCCCCACCAGATGGTCTGGGGCAAGAAGAATCACCAAATCATTTTAATAGCTGATGTTTCAAAATAAGTTTATGATAACTGCTTACTCTCTTGAAGGTTGCTAGACCTGTGTTCCTGGCTTTGAAAGTAATGACTTGAGGTCATTTTCGTGGATCAAAGGGAGGAATTTGATGTTATTGCTGTGTGTTTGATGTAGCAGTATAGTTATAAATATTTTTTTCCTTTCTGTCATTCATAGAGTTGGTATGAATGTCAACTATCAGTCTTGGGAAATGAACTCCTGAAAGGTATGTATAGAAATTAACATTTCGTTCAATCTAGATTATGTTTGAGTGATACTAGGCAAATTTATTAAAGAAAATTCAATAAGTGAGGTATTTAGTTATAATATATTTGTAAAAATCTTCTAACATGTCATTAAATGTGGCTCCTGTAGAGTTCAAGTCTTATCTAATAATGTCATGCAAGTAATTGAGTCAGATTACATTAGAAGAGTCATCATGAAAAATGAATCCTAGGATATATATCTCATTCATGATGGCTCATCCAGTGTAATCTGACTCAGTTACTTGCATGACGTTATTGGATTTGTTACAGATTTGTTTCAGTGATTCTTCCATTCAAAATTCTATAGATGGATTTAACAATTGGCATAATTGCATGACCTTTTATGTACCATTTTAAATTAAACTTGTTTCACTTGTCTCACAAAAAAATGTGATTTTGTTTTGGAAGTTGGAAAGAAACTTAAATGTTGAAAAAAAAGTTTGTAGTGTTGTAATATACAAAAAGCCTGTTTCTCTTTAAACAGTCTTATGGAATATATTTCACCACACATGTGAGAAACATTCTTCCCACTGAATTGTTTGGTCAAACAACTTTTTTTGTAGTAAATTTGGCAAATTGTTTTCCCTTTGTTATCATATGGGTGCTTGTATCTATTCATTTAATTGAAGATAAAAAAGGCCTATATGTGTATGAAAACCAAATTCTATTGAGCAGGATGTCTTGAAAAAATCTGGATAAGATAACTCTTGAAGTTGTATCAATCCTTATAGCTGTAGTTTGTCTATCTACCTCAAAGATTGATAGAAAAAAATTGTACACATAAAGATGTGTCACTTGTGAAATGCTGGCGTATTTAGTGTAAGAGAACATTACACTTTGGTATCATTACAATGGATTTTGATTTTTTAATTGTTGTACTCTTATTTTCTGCAGAGTCCTTCACTTCACTCTTGTTTCTTCTAAATGAAGTGAAGTTCGAACTGAATTTCAGGGTAAGTATAAATGTTTGTTTGGAAACATGAGACTTTAACAAAACTTTAATCATCTATCATATGCTTTTAGAGGTATTTTTGTGGAAAAGATTGCTTTTCAGGTACAAAAGTACAGTGATATTTTGAAATCTTTTACTGTCTGGTGTGTCAGTATTAAACAGTGCCTTCCTAAAAGGTCTGCTGATTTGTAATATATACCTGCCTATTTGATTTTGAAAGCACTCAAAAAGTTAAAAACAGCCACAATTTCCATCAAAGTCCATCCAAAAATGACCATTTTACAAAACAATTACTGCTGTTGCACTTAAACATAAATAAACAAACATGAGATACATATGCATATTTTTGCTGTAGAAAGAGGGACTCATAAAATTTGTCTTTCATTATCCTTCGTTTGCTTAAACTTTATTCCAAGGACAGCTGTAAATTTGGCATGCCCTGAGGTATTTAGTTTGAAACTAGCTGTTGACTACCTTGAAAAATCCACATGGCACCCCAAAGTATATTAAGAATAACAAATAATGTAGACACTGTGTAACACTCCACATCATGCTTTTTTGCATAGCTAATTAGAAATCTCAAAAGTAGGCAAACTTAGAACAGGTGAATCTTGAGAGTGGAGAAAGATTTAACTGATTGGTTGGCCTAGTGGTTAGATCATCCCCCTTTAGGCCGAGATTTTAAATGTTGGTGAGGTCATACCACAGACTTAAAAAATGGGACCTGTTGCCTTCTGACTTGATGCTCAGCATATGAGATTAGGGACAGAAATAATAATATATGTGAAAAGTCTGATGGTGCCACAATGGCTACATTGGTTGGTATATCTCCAGGGGCTTTAGAAAGTTTAGGATTGACAGGATTTGTAAAGCGCTTGAGGTCTATCGCTGATAAAAAGCACTATATGAAAACAGTATAATTACTATTTTTAAGATATTCAAATAATTCTAACAGATTTTCTACCAGGGGATCTTAATCTAACTCTGGCATGTAAAGCAGCTGTTTTGCTTGCAAGTTCACATACTTTAAAGTGGGTTACTTTGATATAAGAGGAAAATACCTTAAGTTTTGTCAACATATTATAGTATACTTACATGTCATTGCATGATAGAATTATTTAGTCATATTTTTATGTTTATCTCATAGATTGTTTCATAGAAGCAGTTGAAGTGTACATTAAAGATGTTACACTTTGTAATTACAGCTTGTGTCAAATTCTAAACATTAAATTGAATGGGTGATTTTGTCATGTAGTCTGAATATTATTTACTGACAGCATTAATTAGTAATAACAACCAAAAGCCCATACACTCTGTTCAGTCACTATCCTCTTGGTGAGCTCCCTTCCCCCAAAAACTAAATTTTAACTAATAACCAACTACCTGTGTCCTTGTGATACTTGTGGTTAAGTGTCAAGTATTGTATGGTACTATAGGTTCACAACTGCACTATCTATAGAGATTTCTTAGGTTTTATTACAGAGGTGTATGTGTGTGTGTCAGACTTGTTGACTAGTCATTTTCCTTCAAGTCAAGTCACAAGTCAGTTATCGCCAAGTCGAGTCAAGTCACAAGTCATTTTTTTCAGTCAAGTCAAGTCACCAGTCACTTCATTTTCTTGCGAGACAAGTCAAGTCACAAGTCAAATTTCGTCAAGTCAAGTCACAAGTCATTCGTCCCAAGTTGATCACGAGACACGTTATGTGAAATTGCATGAATTTATAATGATGCAGGATAACTTCCACCAGCGCCACACTTGATGAATGGGTTTTGACATCGAAGTACAGCAGACCAAGCCCGGTTGAAGTGCTACCAAGGATAGCAGTGTGAAGCAACAGAGTCTACCTTTCCTAGAAAGATGTGCACACGAGAAGAAACTCCTGTCTGTCACATACAAGATCAGAGATACCACAAGAGTGCTTTAGGCATTAAGTTAATCGACAGCAAGATTTTACTTAGCAACTAATTGGAAGCCTTCTTCACAATGAAGTTTGGTGGATAAACAGAACAGGGACTATGCAGAGCCAGATTTACCTTTGTGGGGGCTCTGGGCCCTTAGGTGCTAGTTGATGTTCTGAATAAAGGCAAACCACCATCAAAGTCGCTTACCTTTCCCAAGTTATTACATTAAATATAAAATAAAGTGATCTGTGTTTTCTCACAAACTGAAGCATTCATTATTATCATTCTTTGTTTACTAATATTGATGTGTGTAGAATGGAAGTTTCCTAGACGAAACCTGGTGTCTTCCTGTTGTGTGTCAATATCAGCTAGTACCCAGTAAGGACCTGGGAATCAAGGTCAGCTATGCCAAGAATAGAACAATAGTGTCTGCAATTGACCCTGGAGGAGTGGCTGGTGATGATGTAAGCATAAAACTAATATTTCTTCAAATTTCAGTTCTTGATATTTTAGTTTTCTATTACCACAATGGCCTTGAATCAATTTTTCATCTTTGGAAATAGAATGTGGAGATTATTTACCAAAGAGATAAGCTTTAATTAATATATAGATAGCAAATTCTTTATCTTTGTTGTCCTGAAGGCATCAGTTAAGGCATCAATGTAGTGAATTTCTATGCCAAGTTAAACATAATGGCTTCCCTCTTATGACTTATTGTCAGATGGCTTCCAATTGAGCTTTTTAACTCAAATTGGTAATCTCTTCAAGCTTACAGTGTCCAACCCAGATGGGAAAACTGTAGATTGTTCTTGGATGAAAGAATTACATTTACTATGACCCTGAGAGGGATCTCAACCTCAATATTGATAAGACTCATTGCTTCGTATGGCACTGCCATTATCCACTCCACCATAGCAGCTTTGTGGTAATTCCAATGTAATACTAACAGCATCCAAGATTCTACTGAAGATTCTTTTGATAACCTGTTCCCACATACAGATACATGAGGTGCAACAAACTGCGGAAATGCTACCAATACACTACAGAATGAAAAAGATCGTGATTATACTATCTCTACCATGGGTGGAAAAAGTTGGGAAGCTGGACAGTTCCTTCCTTGTTAACTTGGTTTTTGGAAGAAAAATTTGGCAATTAAAGGGAAATTTACCAATTTTTGGACATGAAAATATTGTGGAAGGAATGGAAGAAAATATGACTCTCCTCCTGGGAAATAAATATTTTTTCAGCTTTGATCTGTGAATCAGATTCCAGCTCATAAATTTGTTTGTCATATCTTGCTAAGTTTTAAGAAATAATGAAAACAGAATTATATGCAAAATTTCCAGAGATGTCTTGCATTGGATCTATCATGGGTATTATTTCTGAAATGTATCAATAATTTTAACAAAGATTGTGAAACTGTGTTAGGTCTATTCTACCACCTCCAGCCATCCATTATTGAGAATCCTGCATTCTGATTGGTTAAACACTGACCTGTTATTCCAAAACATATGGCCAGTAAACATAAAAACTGATTAAAATGAAGTTTTTCACAAATTTTCGGTGGTAGAATAGGAATAAACCACATTTGTCGAACTATTATTGTCTCATAAAGTGTCTTGACTCCAAATTTGGCAAAATAACGGACTCGGTTTTGCCTCGTCCATTATTTTGCCAAATTTGGAGTCTCAATGCGATTTATTCCATAATTAAATTCCAAATTCTCTTGGATTTCTTGCTCATCTTATATTTAACATACCAATGGTAGTGCAGTTTTCTGCCAGCCATTTGAAGTTCTTGGTTGCAGTGAAAACTTTTTGTCGTTTGCAGGATAAGATTGAAGTTGGTGATGTTCTAGATGAATTGTATGGAGAAAGTCTTCAGGGAGCTAAGAGAGGCAAGGTAGGCTTTATTTGGTAGAGAATTTGCCAAGACTTTTGGATAAATGTACTTGACAAAAATTAAAGGGTGAAAGGGTGATTTCATTGCAGCTTAAGTTAGCATTGATCCTGTCTTTAATTGTGTATGGTACTTGATGATATTTTTGTTAATTTAACTTGTTGGTTTCCTTCGATGTGCAAAACTTTATATTCTGTTGCATCATGAAAGGTACTTGTAGGGAAATGAGAGGAGATGTTAAGGATGTTGGCTGACATTTCTTATAAACAATACTGGGGGAAATATGTGTTTTGATCACTTTTAGTGATGTTTATTTTAGTTCTATAGTGTAACATTGTAACTATTCATGATGCCATTGATCAATAAATAATTTGAAGTGCTATAGAGAAAATAGTCTCAAAACTGGTGGGGATTGGCATGTTGGTGTGCTTCAGCTTCATAGAAAAATTCACAAGTGTTATGTTATGAAGAAGACTTCTTTTCTCATAGTGTATTTCTATAATCATCCAGAATATTATATGTATCAGTTATATAAAGTTTTATGTTATACATCTGCAGATTTCTAAACTTCTTGCCATTCATGAAGGGTATCCCATCTACATCACTGTCATTAAGGTAGGCTACTTCAGTCTTGTTATTTCATGCTTTTGCAATCTTGTATTTGTTTAGTAAAAGTTCAAAGCAAGGTTGGTGAATGTCCTAGAAAACTATGGTAGTTCTTGAATTTGATTGGTCCTTTTTCTAGGTCATGATAGTCGTTAAATTTGCTGTTCCCTGCCATGTCCTGGAAAATTGTATATCATATTGTAGTAATAAAAAAAAATTGTTGAAACAATAACCTGTTAAGCAAATAAATGTGATAAAAATGTCATATTTGTGGTTTTTTATTTTAGTTTTCTTCAAAATTTGGCATAATGTTTTTATGAAAAATATACCTAGGGTCCTAAAGGCTGGAAAACTTGTTTTCATGACCTGGAAAAGTCCTAGAAAATGTTACATTAAATGCATGTATGAACACTATCAAAATTTTTTTAACTGTTAATCATGTTGCTGAAGTTTATAATTTTCCTTTCCTCTGGTTACATGAGCTTTCTATTGCTTTGTTTCCCAATGCTGTATATGTTAGAGTAAACTTGCTCATTTTCACTTCTATGTTTCTATTGATGCAAAACTCAATGAAGGTATTACTCTTACATGTGGTTCAGATTTTCATGTAGATTGCAAATATGATCTCTTTGTCAGCTCAGTGATGCACTTATTTCAGTTTCACTTTTCCTGACATAAAAGCCCTTTCAATTTTTGACACAACAGGGTCGTCTAAAATCAGGAAAAGTGTTCTACCCTCTGAAAGAGTTGTATGAATTGGTCAAAAAGGACTATGCAGCCTTCGTGATTCCACAGGACAATATCGCACCTGAGACCAAACCAGAAGAATCATCAGATTATTTGGAAAATATGCAAAGTATTTCTGGCAGGTGATGTTATGTGCCACTGGCAAATTTACTTGATTTCTCAAGACTACTTTTTGGTTCCTTGCTTTAGCAAAGGAACCAATGTAGTCGGGTTGGCGTGTGTGTGTGTGTGTGTGTGTATATGTGTGTGTCTGTGATGCTTGCTTCGGTACACTGTAACTCAACAAGGGAAAGATGGACTAAACTTAAACTTGGTATATTGATGCGTCATAGTAAGAAGATGTGCCCTGTTGTTTTGGGGGGAGGTCAAAGGTCATCTGAGGTCACCAGGAGTCAAACACTGAAAACATTACTAATGCGGTATCTCCAGGTAGGAAGCTTGGATAGATTTCATACTTGGTGTGTGGATGGGTTATGGTGAGAAGATGAATCCTTTTGTTTTTGGTGAAGGTTAAAGGTCATCTGGTGTCACTGAGAGTCAAATACTGAAAACTTTGTTAACACAATATTTTAAGGTATGAATCTTGGACAGATTTCATACTTGGTATGTGGATGGGTTGTGGTGAGAAGATGAATCCTGTTGTTTTTGGTGGAGGTCAAAGGTCATCTGGGGTCATTGAGAGTCAAATACTGAAAACCTTGCTTACTCAATATCTCAAGGTAAGAATCTTGGATAGATTTCATACTAGATATATATATCCACCATAGTGAGAAGCTGTGCCATACAGTTTTTGGTGGAGGTCAAAGGTCACCTAGGGTCACCAAGGGTCAAACACTGATAACCTTGTTGTTAGCACAATATCTCAAGGTAGGAAGCTTGGATAGATTGTATGCTCCACATGGTGCTGCATTAGATCCAGCAGAAAATCCCTTATAAGTTCTGTCGGATGTCAGAATCACCAGATGCCAAAAAGCAAATTCTCAAGATTTCCTTAAGTCAAGTGTAAGTGCAAAACTGTGTCATTCACATTCACCCAATGACTGAAAGAAATGGGACATCTTTCAGAGATGCCAAGTATCTCAATTTTAGGTGAAATTATTGTATTGCAATTTTTATCGATAATTCTGCATCAAATACCGCTTTTTAATATTGCAGAAGATTCTCTGCCCACAAAGCAGAGGACTGTTGTGGAAGTTCACAAGATTGTTATTTGATAGAAAGCCTTTGTCCTTAAAATAAGGTCATGTGAGCATGTAGGAATTGTAAATTGGAATTGATTAATTAAATGCTACGGTGGGTTATTAGTTTTATAAAGAGAACTAAGTTACTGATCATTTGGATCAGATACCCTTGAGCGTGCATGGATTGTGATTGCTTAATTGAATAAAACAAATTGTAACTGTATACTGTCTGTGTGAATATCCCCTGAAGTGCCTAGCTTATATACAGTATTTCTTCAGAGCAATTCATTTATGCTTGAATGTGTTTGTTAACACAAGATGAGCAGGTCTTGTGCATCAACAGAAGTACTGGTTCATTCAGTAGTTGGCTCAGTTTCATTACATTCAGCAAGGAACCACATTGCCCATTGGGCTCTTGTTATAAATGGGACTCTGGTTTTGATCAAAACTGTCTCATTTTTGGTCAAATTAAAGAAAAGTTAAAAACAGTGACATGATCATGTGATTGCAACAGTGTTCATTGTTGTTGTCAAGCCTCTAGCTCTAAGGCCAAGACTGATCTGAATTGCAATGCAACAAACCTAAGTCTATCATGCCTGTTTGTGGGTATTATCCTATAAATTCAAGCTATACGTTTTACTGTACTCGATGAAACATTCTAAATAATTTGCAAACATGAAACAATGGGGAAGTGATGGGGGAATGGGTGCTTGGAGAAAACAATGTATAATTTGAAAAATTAGTTTAAGCTTTTGTAACAAGCCTCACATCAGCCATGGCAAGATCTGAAGGCCAGATGATAAAAGCCCAGTGATTCATCAAGTAAGGTCAAGGCTTTATCTAACCCTTGATGAGGTTGGCCTTGAGACCATCAGTTTAGCACATTACAATGGTTTGAGAAGTGCTATTTCATCAGCCATGCATACTTAGGAATGGTAGATACTTTTCGTACTTAGTATAAAAATTTAACATCTTAAGAGGAAGAATACTATAGTTTTTGATTGAGGTCATAGATTATTAAGTTCAAAGGTGGTGAAACAGCAAAAATAGTAGAAATTAGGTTGTACACGCAATAACATAAGATGTGAAAGATGGATACCTTTCATTTGCTCTAGGCAAGGAGTCGCTGACCCTTTGGGTTTTCTGGTTTGGTCAAAGGACTTTCATCATACCAAGGCACAGCTACAGGAAAAAAACTTAATCTTAGAGATGGGTCTCAGTACTTTGATGGAAAAACAAAAATTATAAACTATAACTCCGTAACCCTCTCTTATTGGTCTACGTCTTGTGCATATCAGTTAGATGTAGATTGAATAGCGCAGTGGCTTTTCAGGGACTGAGGTAGAAAAGTCAGAAATCCAACGTTCAGAGGGCCAAAAAACTGCCTCTTATCTTTAATTGGAAGTATTCTTATACCTCATTTCATGTTCATAGTTTGGTATGTCATGCGTCTCGGGTTTATCTCTAAAGAAGCATCAGACCATTAGAAATTGTACGTTCAATCTATCTTTATTTTCAGCATGCTTGAATTTTCTAGAATATCTCCACATCTGTAATCTGTTTATGATTACATTGCTCCATGTCAGCTGATGTTACCTCTTCTTTTTCAAAAATCCTTTTGTTTTGGAAAGAAAATTCTGTTAACTTCTTCTTAGTGTATACTAGCATGGTGCCTGTATCTATCTGGTGGCAACTTACTGCTGTTGTGTATGTACACTGGTGCTCTACCTACCAGTGGTAAAAGCATAGGTTACACATACTTTTCAGTGTCTCTCTGGATTGTGCACATTCTCAAAATTCCGTAGGCCCTTTTCAATCGCATATAGAAAAAGCGCCATCAGTTATAGATTGCAGTAATAATATTGCTACTCATGGGATGATAAAGGTTGTTCAAAGCAGTGGCTGTGTCCTGTCAGTACTGAGTTAGGAATAGCCCTAGAGATATAAATACAGTTGATAACTGCACTTTGGTTGTCATTCTTTCAGACAATACAGTTTCACATTGATTAGTCAACAGTGAATTGTACAGCCAGGTGTATTCCCAAATGACCACACACACACTGTGTTTGACAATATTGTCTCAAGAAATTTTAAACTTGTGTAGGCTACTGTGGCTCTGTCTTAGAGGTGTACTAGACAGGTGGTTTGGTTTCAAGTGGAGGAGGAGCCAGAAGTTAACTTTATAGGGAGAATTGTTACAGTCTGGGATGAGTTTATACCCTTTAATGTGGGTTGTGAGGAGGTTGTTTGGATCCAGGAAGTTGTTTGTGGATTAGTATAAACTTAAAAATGTTAATTAATATAATAATGTTACTCTAGATGAATTTTGCCTTTTGAACAAAGGAAGAGGCCCTTCCTGTAGGCTATGAAATGTAAGGAAAAAATTTACTTTGTTGCACTCATCATCTTTGCATTAGGCATGGTTGGGTTTCCTGACTCTAGAGTGGTGACTCCTGGAAGAGGGACAATAGTGACTCCACAGAAAGTGGAGTCACAACACATGGGAAATTTTCAAAAATGTCAAAAACATGTGCAAAAACATACTTCCATGTCATAAAAGGCTTTCATTTGTGTAAAACTGCAAGTTTTAATGAAGTATTTTAATGATTAAAACTAGATATTTTAAGTTTATTTCTTCGTTTGATCATGTTTGTTTTCCCTACAGTTGACCATTATGATTCTCCAACATTGCCATTTGTCCCCTTCAAAGCCTAGCTTTTTTGTAGGCCTGCTTGTGTACTAATACCATCAGTAGGCTTGTACTTAGAGGCCAAACAATCTGGCCTCAGACTGTAAAAGTTCACCCTATTTATTTTACTTCTAGCCCCTCCTCAAATTTAAGCGGAAAACACCTGTCTAAAACACCTTGCAGGTAAAGTTTCGATAGCTTGCACTGACTTGCTCAAGGCCACATCATCATGCTACTGTGTGTGAGCAAATGGGAACACGAGTTACGACTGACAGCACACGTCATCATGGACCAGCATGAGTGAAGCTTTTGTTTGATTTAATGGTATTTACAGTGCAACCATCAATTGCTTTTGGAGATAGAAAAATATTTCTACACATTCAGAGCCACCTCTTTCTAAGGCCATGGTACCCAACTCCAAAAGATGGGGAGTCACCTTAACCTAGTCAGTGGTATAAAAGTGGAAAAACATTCAAAAGGTAGATGAAAAAGCTGGATGTGGAATGATTGTGTAAAATGTGAATGCATGTTATATTCACATAAGTAGGTACATTAAGTAAACAAGTTATAGTCACATAGCACTTCTGTCAAGTGAACAAGTTATGTTCATAGTACTGGTGTCAAGTATTAATATTCACATAGTGCTTGTGTTAAGTAAACAAGTCACACTCACATTGCACTTGTGTCAAGTAAGGAAGTCACACTAACATAGTGCTTGTGTCAAGTAAACAAGTCACACTCACATTGTACTTGTGTCAA